>JAUCMT010000051.1:630954-641457 GCA_032357475.1 Enteromius thamalakanensis
TGCTTCTACTAAATACTGAGCAAAGGGTCTGAATACTTAGGACCATGTGATATTTCAGTTTTTCTTTTTTAATAAATGTTTTCCTGTCAATATGGGGTGCTGTGTGTACATTAATGAGGAAAAAAAATTACTTAAATGATTTCAGCAAATGGCTGCAATTTAACAAAGAGTGAAAAATATAAGGGTGTCTGAATGCTTTCTGTACCCACTGTATTGTATTATTGTTGTATATGATACATAATATTATGGAATAAAATGTAATTTATAATATTTTAATTAAATACTTTTTAATTAATATTTGAAATGTAATTCAATTACATAAAACTATTTTATTAGCACTTACAATTAACAATAACAACACTGATTAATATCCTTTTAGATCATACATCATGTCATATTTCTATTTCTGTTAATGATAAATGTCAAATTATCATAGTTTAATATTTCAGAAGTGAATATAAGTGATAATAGAGATGCATTGTTGTGTTTGAAAACGTGACGCATGTTATAGTGCTGGAATTCTAGACTTGCTAGGGTCAGTCATTTAGACATAACCTCGCAGGAAGTCAGCCCTCCAGGAGTGGGATTGAGCCCCCCTGCTGTAAAGATCACAAACATCACATTACACTTACATTCTCAAGATGCTGAGTAACTTCCTAATTGTTCGTTGCACTTGATCTTCATTGTTGTACAGCGTTTACAGATTTATTGAGCCAAGCTTCATTTTCGACACAGCATGAAGGTGTTACAGCTCTCTGACCTTTGACTGCTTTCGACGGTGACACGCTTTACACTTCCTGTTACGGACTGTTAACCCTCATTACTCTTTCACACATTCTTCCCCAGACCGACGGACATAATGAATTATCATCTCACACACACACACACACACTTTTTTTTACACTCGAATTACAAGCTCTGTGAATCACCGCAGACTCTAACGTTAATCTTTTCAGCCGAATCATCACTTTGCGGCATGTGTGTATCTGGCCTCTGGAGACAATGTCTTAAGTTCACGACCCTGGACATTTGTAGATCTACTGAGTAATTCGGTATGTTGTTGACACTGGAAATGTCCCTGAATGTTTTCTTTAAACACTTCAGATGCATTTTTTCCTTGAAATATTTTTACTATAAGGTCACGAACGCTGAGTAAATCTGTACTGTCTGGTCTCATTTGGGACATAATCAGTTTTGAGCTCTCGTAGCCATGGAATTCTTTGTTTTTGGATGCAGTTCGACTTCGTGTTTGCTTTTACGGGAGGCTCTTAATAGTTTCAGCAGCCTTGTAAGAGTGAAACTGGATCAGCAGGTGCAGGATCGGTTTCATTTGTGCTCATATCATTTGAAGAGTCTTCGCACTTCCAGTAAATGTGGTTGTTGGCTTTCCGACCAATGAGATTGCAACAACATATCCTGCTTCTCACGGTCTGCTTGGGACAAATCAAGATTTATGTAAAGAGATTTTGTCAGTTTATCACACTCTGATTCAGTATTTTGACACACACATGCGTTTTTTATGTCCCGATCGTTTACATTGACTTTACACATTACTGACTTTGTTTACATTTAATGTTCTGCCAAGACACTTTTTTTGACATGAAGTACCATTAACATTTTTTATGTTAATCATTGTGCCATTTCAAAGTGGCCCTGCCAAAAAAAATTATATACTTTAATGTATATACTGATGATATACTATAGAGTCTCAATTGTGAGATTGCTTGCAGTAACATCCTATCATTCATACAAATGTTATATGGCGTTATGTTGTGATGGATACTATCACAGTCAATATTTCATTTGCCCAAATTTAAAATAAATAAATAATAATGAATCCAATCCAACATTAATTTTTCTTTTGACATGTTTGCAGCAATGTCTGTAAAAGATATGAAAAAAAGAGTGTAATTATACATTTATAATGATTAAATATTTAGTATTTCTAAATTAATTAATTAATTAATTAGTAAATATTAATATTTAAATTAATTACATTTTAAATTTAAATAAAGTATGAGAGTGACTTTAAGTTAATTAAACCAACATTCTAACTTTATTTTGAATAGAAATGGAATTTTAAAAGATTTGATTATTAATTCATTTATTAATTTATAACATTGCTATTTAGTGTATTAATTAATTGTATTAGGTTTATTATAATTTGGTTGCATTCATAATTTTATATTATTTTAAAACGTTTAATGAATCATTAAAAATTTTTATTAAAACATGCAACTATTAAGAGTTGCTCTCTACTAAAATGCTATTTATGTATGTTTATGTATTTTAATAAATGCATTTTAATGTTAAGTTTATAAATGAAATACTTATGTTATTTATTTAATTTTTTTTTACTTTAATTTACAGAAAATTAAGTCAGTAGAGATTTAGTAGAGATGCGACTATAATAGCAAGTGTCTAGCTGCAGTAAAGCAGAGAATTTTCAGCTCTGCAGATTGTGCTTATGCCTAGCTGGGTCACCTCCGCCTCGGCCGGGGCTTGAAAACGTGTCCCCCAAACCCCCTGACCTTCAGCTGGCTGACCTCTGACTCTCTGAAGGGGGGTTTCTTTGCAGGTGGGGTGGAAACTAGGACGGCTAACATTTTCCTTTTTTTGTTATTCTCTTCTAACAGGATCTGTCCTCCTTTATCACATTTGACTGTTCTTTTTGATTGTTGCTTGATATATGTTTTACTAGAAAACTGACTGTGTGCCAAACTTTTTTATAGTTTGTGCTTGTAGAAACAATACGTTTTTCAATATACCAGAGCACAGCATTCATCCTACCTCTGGATGTTGACAAATGATAATGGCAAAAACAGTGAAAAGGCTGACTGCGTTACTGCACATGGGTTGCTTTCTTTGGCCCGTGTGCTTCTCGAGGCCGACTGTTAACCCGTCCGATACAGTCGACCTTTTGCTTTTAGTGCATTGGACCTCATCGCTGAAGCGTGAGTCGTCAATGAAGAAAAATACTGCTGAAGTATTGCAGTAATTTATGTATCCTAGAAACACGAGCCCTTCAATGCTCTGGAGTCGTAGCTCATAACATGAATTTAGTTTGAGTGCTCAAAGTTTCCATTTTTAATTTGATAAATGATGTTCTTGGAAATCGTACGTCTGTGGGATCTTGTAGTGTTTTGCATGTGCATGAATACAAATCTGAAACCCAACATGTGTAGTTATGAACCTCCCCTGTCTGTCACAACCGCTCCGGCCATAAACGCATGCACACTGAGTCTTTACTAAAGGAGCGTTGATATTGCCGCTTGCCCAAAACTAGCTCTCTCTAATCACCCCCATGAAGAATTCAATGCAGTATTTTTAGATTGACGAATCATGTTTTCCATTCTGGTACAAATATGGCTCAGATCTGCCCTAGAGATCTTGACAAGCATGATTTGATGTGTGAAAATATTTGAGAGCTGAATGAATAGGACCATCAAATCTATAATTCAATTAATATAAATATGTCTTTCTTGGAGAGCCGAGGGTCCTTAGTTTGGCCTTTAGCTGTCATATGGTTATGGTGTGATTAAAAAGATATTTTACAAAGCCTATTTAAAGATTAACTTCATTCATAGGTTTTTATTTGTTAAAAATATATAAGTTAAAAATACTGTATTTGCAATATAATATTGTTCAGCAAGATAGACTACTTTTGTATTTCTAAACTGAACTTTTAAACACGAGCATGTATTTTTTTATTTTTTTATTTATCACAGTTCTACAGCTGCAAGTTTCGTTAATATTTTTTAAAAAATCGTATTTTAAACATTTACATTTGTTCTTTCTTTATTGATTTCTGTAAAGAATGTTTTAAGAATTACAATTAAATAACAGTAAAATAAATAATGAAGCATACTTCTTTCCCTGAATAGTTGATATAGTTTATGGGGGACAAGTCCAGCATTTTTAATAGGTGTGTGTGGTTGTGTGTTTAATCAGGATGTTTTTGTGTGTGTTCTTAGGGTTCACCCGGGGCTCCAGGGAGGGATGGCATGAAGGTACGGTATGTTTTCTGTCTATCTTTATATCTCTGTCCACTACTTTTCAAAACTGAGGCCAAGGGCTATTTTCCTTGTGTGGAATGCAAATATTTGGAAAAACAGGATAAAGATGTTTAAGATCAATGGTGACCGATCACTAACCCAATAAACTCTTGGATGGCGTCGGGTCGATGACCAAAGGCAAAAATGTTCAAATATGACATCATAGATGGCAGGATGAATTGCAGATATTTTAGAATGTCAAAACATCATTATTACTTGACAAATATGATTAGTCCAAATAATGAGGAAAATTACACAAAGGGATTTCCCAATACAGCACAGATAATCATGATATATTAAAGCCTTGATATCATATATTTATATTACCATATCATTGCATATTTTTATATAACTCTCGCAGTTTGTGAACTCCAGATATTTTAAAGATATCAAGCATAGTATAGTACTGTCGTTCACGCTCAAGTCTAACCACTACATGTGATCTGCTAGCTTTTATAAAACATTACCAAAAAACAAGTGTTTTTGCTAGATATTATATCCGACTAGACTCTGAGACGGACTATATTATTCAAGATATTGCAAGTGCATGTATGATATTTTTTGACTTACTGCATTTTGCGTTAGATATTAGATTTATTGCTTTTTCGCAACAGTACAAAAATGTCCTTTCAATCTCTGTTCTAGTGGTGTAACAATATACTCTCACAATATATTCCAATAGAAAATTGTAGCAATATATCTTTGATAGTAACAATATGTATTGTGTATAGTTCACTCAAAAGAAAAGTTTGGACAGATTTAATTAAAGTATGGTTAAACCATGAAAGTCACACATGTGAGCTTTCATGTTTACTAATTGCATTTATTAGTTGAATTAATTTTTATGCATAATTTATAGTTATTTATTATTTACTGAAGCAACTACATGCAGTGTGTAACAGAGATGCTATAAAATTATATATACATAGGAGCTTGCGACAGGCACAGTGGGAGTGGTGTCAGGCTTCGGAGAGGCTTTTATTGAACAATATAATAATAAAATAAAGTGTCCAGGGGAAAAGTGTCCAAAATAAGGAATTGGTGTCCTCATCGTGCTGCAGGGGTAGTGAAGGTCAGGCAGGGTCCAGGTAAGGGGCGGAGTCTGGCGGCCGCACGCGTTCCTCTCTCAGATCCGGCTTATTTAGTGGCTTCATCTTACTTGGCCCTCATGGCACATCCTAGGGAATTCAGCAACCTGGCCCAACAGTTATATATATATATATCAGTATAAATAAAAAAATATATATTTATAACTTTTCAAATGTATGTAGTCCAGTAGTGAAATAATATGAAATTTGAATGAAAAGTGCTTTTGTTAAAGTGGCAAAAAAAAATTGAATTTAAAAAGACGAAAAATGTAAACCATTTCAGCTTTGTTTAAGGTATTGTGAGATCATCATGTATCAAACCGAATCATGACATCCTTGTATTGTTACCGGATGTTATTATTCAGGTAGCTAGTAATAAATATGTCAACAGTTTAACTAACCTTATCTAGATTAATTGTCCCTTGATTGTCTGTAATTGATCTACAAGAAAAAACTTGCCAGAAGTAAACTCTTCACAGCCTTCAAATCAACACTGATAATTCAGAACATGCCTTCAGACATTTCAGAGCAACACAACCGAGCTGGCTTAGCCAGAAGCATTTATTTGAACATATTTAGATTTCGGGCCTACATAAGCACACTTTTCCTAAGTTTTGTTTGTTTTCAGACATATGTGTGCTCACAGAGGTCCGTGTATAGTGTGTGCACTTCTCTTACATGTTTGTATAGAAGGTTTTTCTGGCTTTGCATTCACAAATCAAAAACATCTGGGCCGCTTACTACCTCTCCGTGAACCCTGACCCCACATAATCCCCACAGAGGGGTCAATATCTGTGTGGTACCTACTGCCATACCTCAGCCCAAATGAGCTAGAGACCAGCTCCAAATGGTGCAGAAACACTGCTAAGATAACGTTTATATATACACTCAGATGCTGATTGTATATTGTATTGTGTGGTGACTCAGATGTTGAATGACTGAGTAAAGATGATTTTGATGTGGCCAGCGATGGCTTGTTTTCTCACGTGTGATCGTGTTACTGAGAGATAGAGGGCAGTAACTGTCCCGTTGGACTTCTCATGGCTTCTTTACTGTAATCCTGCTAACCCAAATATTTGTTTGGTTTCTCCAGGGAGAGAGAGGGGTTCCAGGCCCTTCCGGACCTCCAGTAAGAACTTCTTATCATGGCACTTTCTCTCATGGTTCTTCAGTCTGAAATATATTTGTCTGCATCTCGCTCTTACCTTTGATCACTCTTCATCTGTCTATCTGTCTGTCTCCTTCTCAAAGCACTAAAACAGACATCTCATTGGGATTATTCACAAAAGCAGGTCTAGAAGATTTATTTTTCTTGAAAACAGAGTCCCTTGCAAGCTGGATGAGGACTGTGTGGCACAAAAAAAGAGTATTAAGAATTAGATTATTAAGAAATATATATATATTTAAAAAATATTTCTATGCATGCATATAATTTATTTGTACAAATAAATTATATCTAAATTTAAATTAAAATCAAATGTGTTAAAAAAGTTGAGTTATATCATAATTTTATTTGTATGTGTTTTTTAAATAAAAAAAATTATAGTAATAATAGCAAGTTATAATAGTAGTAAAAATCATAATTCATTAATACATGTAGCTGATTTCTGGATTATGAATTTTGTTATGTATTTAAATAACTTATTTTTTGATATATATTTCTACCCTTTTTCTATATATTTGAATATAATTACGTATGGAATATGTTTCTCTTCTCTTCAGACTTGTACCATTCAAATTATTAAGTGGTACCATTAAAATTATTTTAATTAAAATTTTTATGTTATTATTTTAAAGATAATTGCATACTATAACTATAAAAAGAAGTCCAAAATAATACATTATTACTATTGTAATAAAGTATAAATTATTATTATTTTAATTAATGCATAAAAATAGGAAACTTGATAGGAATAATAGGTAAATTTTTTTTCCTATTTTCAGTGATTTCTGCATGCATTTTTTTCAACAAAATCTTTAAAACATTCCACATTTAAAACACAAAAATATTTATTCTTAATTTTATTATAATTGTTCATTTAAATGCTGCAAAATCAAATTGGATAAATATTTTAAGTCTCACTGGTTAAATTATTAATTCTACATTATGTTTTATTTTTCATGTATTTAGCTTAATTAACCATAATTGATGGCACTGCAGACAACTGCAAGCTTTATGGTGCGATAGCAGTCACCTCCAGTTTACACAGTATTTAAAGAAAACTAAACTATGAAGTCACTGGAAGAGAGGAGAAGCTCATACAGAAAGACATGTTGAAAATATGACTCATCATGATTGCTTAATACCCGTTTCTGTTAATCCTGTGAGTGTGAGATAACTCTTACTCCAGCGATCTGGTGTGTTTGTGTTTTCAGGGCCCGCCAGGATCCTTTGACTTCCTGTTACTCATGATGGCTGATATTCGTAACGACATCGTAGAGCTGCAGAACAAAGTGTTCAGCAGACCATTGCACTCTGTAGAGGATTTCCCATCTGCCCCGGACAACTGGAGGGACACCCAGGAAAGCCTGGACTTTGGTTCTGGAGAAGACTACAAGCCCCAGATCCAGCCTAAGAGCACCAGGAAAAGGAAATTGCCCCGGACCTTAAATAATCCAGACTGGCCGATTTAAGATTGCCCTCAAACAGTGCCAGAACTGAAAGAAAGAACTGATTATAGAAAGAATGAGAAGTGTAAATATCACAGAATGACTGCTATTTAACGGTATACTCGCTGGAAAAAAAAGGCTGAATGTATTTCATTGTATGAAATTTCTATTTTTATAACATAAAGGATGTACATTTTGTATTTTGCCCATTTTGAACGTGTCATTTGTCAGCCAAATAACTAACGGGCTACATGGTTATCTTGTTCTGGGGCCGGATTCACAGAACATTAAGAATAAAATTCTTCTTAACTGATGTTTTCTTATTTTCGAACTAAAAAAAGGTTTAGAAAAAAAGATTAAGGTAAGGTGTTTTCCAACTTCAGTCCCTGAAAGTGAGAGTAATGCTTTTATAGGGTTGTTTCAAACAAAGTATTGCAAAAGTATAGAATGTACCGTTTTTAATATTATTTTTCGAAATAAATGAATAGCTTTATTTAACAAGAGTGCATTCAGTAAAAACAACAATTTTGACTTAGTAGTAGATTTGCATATTTGCATGTCACTCATTGTATGAATTTGTTTAGCTTCTATGATTATGCAATGAAAACAAACTACGTGTACATGGAATTTTTTTTTTTTTACCCTGAGTTCAAATCCAGGCCAACAAATCAACATTATGAAAGCAGGCACTCTTCAAAGCATTCAGTTTAATTCACAGCCATGATTCAGTCGTTTTCAACAGCTCTGTTTTTCTCTGTCGTCCTCGGCTATAAAACACCTTGCCATCCTTCTCACCTCTCTCCTTTTTGTATTCTCCCCTCACAGTTCATGAAGCGGTTCACAGCTATGGAACGACCTGCCTGTATGCTCTGAGCAAAACAAGATCATGGATAGCTGCATCTGCATCTCCTGTAGGTTGTGTTTTTCATAGGTGTTGACATGACTGAGGAGCAACAGACTGTCTGTTAATGCTTTGAGAGCCTTGTAAATCTGGAAAACAAGGTAACATAAAAATAAGTACTTATATATAAGTTTTCAGCTCAACCTTCCATTTCCAGTGAGACAAACGAATCACAGGTAATGTCTGATGTTAAATGTTGGTAAATTGACAATTTAATTGGATTTAGTAGCTGAGACATTTTATATTAGAATAGTATGCACTACCATCTAGTTTGGTTCAGTCGAATTTTGTAATGTTTTCAGAAAGTTATCTCATTATATTTGCTTTTATTTCACCAATAATACAGTATTATTACTGGTTAATTATAACAGGTTAACATGCATGCAAGGTCAAAAAACACTTTAAATTTCTTTGCAATATGTATTTTTAGCTTTAATTATTCATTTTTCCACACGGGTTTATTAAATTTGTGAGCTTTTATTATCTAGTGGCAAAGAATAATTTGCATTTTCTTTCAGGCCAACAAAAAGTGGGCGGGCACTATGCTAATATTTCATTTTGACATCAACATGAAACTGTTTGGGACTCGTTTCAATGATTCAGTGTCGAATCTTTCTTTCGAGAGACAATAACTTTATAGACGGTGCTCTTTGAGATGTAAAACTTTGCAGGAGGTTTTCATTCAGTGTTAGACACGGTGTGAAAGGTCATTTTCAGAAATATAGAATAGAGGCAGATTAAAATAAATTATACTTCAGTTTAAGAATTTTATTTTGTCTTATGACATCATTACTCCAGTTTCCAGTGTCACATGATCCTTCAGAAATCAATGTAATATGAAACATTTCTTATTATAATAAATTCAACTTTATTTTGACATTTAACATTTGTTTTAAACATAATCTGAAAATCTCAAATCTGCTTGGTCTATTTTTCAACATTATTTATTCATGAACATGTATCATTGTTGAGGTTGCAGTACTAAACTTGTTAATTTTCCGATCCAAACATGCTCGGCTGACCTCTTACCCATATTCCCACCATCGGGCACCCGTCTGATTCTGACACTGTTTTCCTCTCTACATTTTATGGTTAAATTGTACTGATCCCCGTGAGAGCCGCTCAGTAATGGCCCATGAAGAGAAGCTGTCTGAAGTAACCAGCACACAACTGCGGTCAGTTCACCCTGTAGGCCAGTTATACAGACTTCATCAAAACATCGTTTTCCAATGAGACTAGAACAGCTCGAGCTGTGAGTACTGTGTGAACGCAAAGACAATATTTTGATTTGACCAAGTGAAACCCTTAAAATGAAAGTCTGGAAATGGCCAGTAAGTTTACATTACTTGTTATTAAAGAATGACGCATAAGGAGAATTAGATGTATATTTTTGTGGTACTTGATCTCCTTTTGCCAATTGTGAATGAAAAATAGTTCCACATTGCACAGTTTAATAAAAAAAAAAGTCAATGTTTCCCATGACATTTTATATTACAGTATATTTATCATTTTATAATTCATGATATCTATGTAGCTGTAACATGATGACCTTGATTTCATTCTTTTCTGTTTGTTTGTTTTTTTAGAATTATGCACATTAATTAGAAAGACAGACTTGCAGTAATTTAACCTACATAAATAGAGGATCAAAAACATAAAAGTTTATACTGAAATTGAAAATAATCACGTCACTGTCGTATATATATATATATATGAAACAAATGTGTTTATATCTAGGCTAAATATTTTATTTATTTACTTGTTTGTTTGTTTTGATTTTATATATATATATATATATATATATATTTTTTTTTTTTTTTTTTTTTTTTTTTTTTTAAAAAAATTTTAA
>JAUCMT010000051.1:704175-718248 GCA_032357475.1 Enteromius thamalakanensis
GCAAGGGAAATACTGAATTCACAGGAAATCCGTTTGAATGCACCGTAACGCCACAAAAAACAGCCTCCGCTTTTAGAAAACTCAAAAACCAGCACTTGCGTTCAGTAAGAGGACAAAACATGCGTTTGCTCTCAGCTCCGAAGCAATATCTAATTAGTGGTTGCAGCTGTGCCGCTTATATCCAGCACGCTCGGACGTGGGCTGGCACGCAATTACCACTTACCAGTCAGAAGAAATTCTGATTGGCGTTTTCTCAATCTTAGACCGAATCAGGGCTCCCAAGTATATGACCCAGACTGTCGATACGACATATGTCTTAGTGAACGACAGACAAGGGAACAAATGTGTGTTATCGTATAAGGGGAAAAACACTATAAAACTATAAAAATGACACTACCGATGTCACGTGGTCTCTGTCAACTGATCCCAGCTCAGCCGTCTACACTCTCTCTCAGTCACCAGACTTTTAACGAATGACACCTGCTGCTAATAAAGAGGCTGCATTAAAGCTGCTCACGCCAGAGAGAAGATGGCTGAGCTCTAGGGTAACAACCTTTCTCTTACTCATGAGCCTCAATAAAAAGACTTCAATGAAAGACTGCCATTGTCTTTCATTCTGTCTTCAAGGGTGCACCATACATGAGCAGCAGCATCTTTATTGTGAATGCCTTTAGAAAACACAGTTCCACTGTAATGACAATGAGAAATGGGTCCATGGTGATGCAATGAACTATTCAGTGCTAATATGAGAAAGACAAAGAGAGAACCAATCTAACAGGTGCATCTAATTTTATGGTCTTTGAAACACTATCTAAAACCCTAAATAGCGACTGTAGTGTAGTTCTGCTGGATCATATTAGTTAACTTACATCACTGTGTTGCCAGCAAAATATTTGCATGTCTGGTGCTTTCAAAACATTACATATATAGAGAGAGAGATTTATTTTTTTAAGTGGCCTTTTCAACTTGTGATAATTCTTTGCTTACAACTGTCATTTTAGTAATTAATAATTATGAGTAATTTCTGGTTAACCACCAGATCATCCTATCAACCCTATTGAGAAAGGGATTCTCAGGAAGCAATGTTTTGAGTTTTACCTCTCAGATGGATCCTTCAAGGTATCTTTCGAGAGGTGAGATGTCCAGTTCTATCTACTGGGGTGCCTCAGAGCTCTGTTCTCGGACCACTTCTCTTCTCTGTCTACATGGTATTAGTAGGTTCTGTCATTCAGAGACATGGAGTTGATGACACTGATATAGAGTTGATGACACTCAACTCAACCTGTCATTCCCATCACCTTCAACTAAACCTTGCCAAGACAGAATGGCTTGTGCACAAAAAGTATTTTCGTACCTAAGTTGAGGTTCTGATGTCACATGGACTGTTTTATGGAACTTTCCTTATTATGTTTCCAGTTGCATTGCTGTGGAGGATCAGAGAGCTTCATCAAAAATGTGTGTTTTGAGGATGAAAGCAGGTTTGGAATGACATGAGGGTGAGTAATTAATTACAAAATTGTCATTTTGGGTTGAACTAAACTTTAAACCTTTATAGATTGGGCAATGAACACTCATACGTGACAGTACATGAAGCATTTCCCCTCACAGACTGCTCAGCAAGCTTGCTTGAAATTAGAGGGACAAAATGAACACTGGTCACAGTCAATTAGAAATGCAATTTACCGGTCTACAGGGAAGGTGTTTTGAACATTATTCAAGCATTGATGCATATGAAGCTGTAACATTCACACCCTGCACTGGTCACGTACATCACTAAATGTCATTGGTTTCCATAACAACGTGCATATCTGTTTCTAATTATCGAATACTTTTCTACACTTTCAGTTTGTTCACACTAGGATGTGAGCATGAGAGATTACCTCAGAGACAATCCTGAAATTATAGACAACATGATATGAATCAGCCGTCTTTGCTCATGACGACTTATGGACTCTCAGTTCTGTTGCCATGTAGTACATTTACAAAAACAAATAAAACCTACATTAATGCTTACAATAAAATGTTGCCAAATGGTGGTTTTCAAAGCCATTGCAGAATCCATTTTGGCTTTCCCAAACAACCTTTTTGAATTGTTATTAAAAAAGAAAACATTTTTCCTAAAACATTTTTTAAAACAATATAATAACCTGAGTAGTATTTCCCACTATAAAACCTTTTATGCAATGGAAAGATTCCACTGATTCATTTTCCTCAAGAAATCATTATAGTGTTGATTCTGTATAAAATCTTTAATGGTTTCTAGCAGATCAAGTCGTCATCACAACTATATGCAGTTTGAGATTTGGATTTTAAAGTTATTTTAGTGTTCTGTCAGAAACTATGAATTTCATGTATTTGTCACCAGAGGAGGATGGCAGCACTCAACATCCTGTCATTTCAATGGACCCCTTTCAGAGACATGGGTGGAGGGCAGGTCAGCTCTGCCTCAAATCTTGTTGAAACCTCCAAAGAAAAAGCTGAACTATTATATGAATATGCAGTACAGGTCATACAAAATAATTATAGTTCAGGACAATTACAGCTAATGCTTTAGCTTGAATGCTCTAAATGAGTGATAGAGGCTATTATAGGGGCACTTCCAGATTCCAACATCTTTGCATTATCTCCAAGTGAGAGGACAGAGAACACTGTAATTGTCTCAGTTATAGGCCACTGACAAAGAATGTGTTTTTATACATGAAAACATGTGCTAGGTTATGCTGTGTTTGTGCTCATGTCTCTTTTTCAACATCTTAAAAGTAGTATAACCTATTTTAAAAAATAATCACAAGGTCCTCAAGATGCTTTTTTATTTAACTTCCATAGCACAGTGTAACACTTAAAATCCATTCAAGAACAGTCACAAAGTTGTTGTTCCGTGCCACCACCATGATTCACTGGTGGGACTGTATTGGACAGGTGATGAGCAGTGCCTCGTTTTCTCCACACATACTAGAGCTGCACAATTAATCGTTAAAAGATCGCGATCTCAATTCGACCCCCACACGATCTTAATCCAGCATATATACGATTCAGCCAATTATGCACGTGGTGCACATGACAATCACGTGAAGCAATCAGCTTCATCCTTTCCCGTAACAACATTGAAAGCTCAGCCAAAATAAAGAAATAGTTGGTCAAAGCTGTACAGGGAAAGGCTGAACCACAACTTGTAATGCAGTAGGCTAGATTGAATAGACTATATTACGTTAATCTTTTGTTTATTAGTCTGTAAAATTAATCAGCTTGGGGGTTGAAATGGAAATGGATTCACTATTTTAATGCACTAGCAGTGTTTTCATATATGTATATGTATGTATGTATATGTGTTTGTGTGTGTGTATATATATATTTTATTACATTATTTTACATTGAATTTCTTGTATTATTTAACTGCTATTTTACTGCTGTTTGATAACCTATTTTTCAGAGGTAAATATTTAAAATAAAAATAAAAAAACAGAATCGTAAGAGAAATGTGATCTTTATTCTTAGCAAAAAAATCGTGATTCTCATTTTATACAGAATCGTGCAGCTCTAATATTTGGTAAATTTCCTACTGTAAATATATCAAAACTTAATTTTTGATTCGTAATATGCATCGCTAGGAAATTTGAAAGTGATTTTCTCAGTATTTACATTTTTTTAGTACCCTCAGATTCCTGATATTTAAATAGTTGTATCTTAATATAACCTTACTGTACATCAATGGAAAGTTTCTTTATTCAGCTTTCAGATGATGTATAGCCATATCTTAAAAAAATTATATATCACGAAAAATGTACGCTTGTGAATTGATGGCTGAATTAGCGTTTTGTGTGTGTCAGGTTTGTGTGTTGTGCGTTATTGGGGCTTCCTCTCATAGCTTCCATCTGTGTGGCGGTAATAAAAAGGAAGCGAATGAGAGAGGTGAGACCAGGGCTGGGTCTCTCTCATACCTCAAATACTAACCAATACGGCACCCTTTTGGCTAACGGCTCAGCCAGTCAGAGTAAAGAAAGCAATGCTTCCCCGGATACCGCACAGATGAGAGAACAAAATGCAGAAAATGACCAGCGGAGCATCTCAAAGAGCAAGTACACACACACTCATCTTACCATTTATAGCCAACAAGACTGATTTGACCCATTTTAATTGATTATCTTTTCCTCCTTCACGCTCTTTTCTCGCATATTTTCCCCTTTTTGGCTTCCTTTCATCCTCATGTATTCTCTGTTTCAGCTGTGTTATCGTGGCTTCAAGCGCTCTCAGTACAGAATAGCAGTCAGGGGTTACTCGCCACAGAAAGCTCTGGAAGCAGTTATTCGTCTCTGAATGGCATCCGTATCCTCAGTTTGCTGTGGATTATCTCAGGCCACACGGTGCAGCTCAGTGCCTGGAGTAACCTGGGTAAAAACAAGGGGAATGGGGACATATCGGTGTACATGCACTACTTTAATTTTGAGACATTTTGACTTGAACTTTCACCTGATTTGCTTCTGTGTAGACAATGATAAGAGGTGGAAGGAAATGGTGGAGAGGAACCCTCTGTATGTCTTTGCCTTCAGTGGGCCAGTGTATCTAGCGGTTGACTCTTTTCTGCTGCTGGGGTAAGACAATCAGAGATCTCATATTAGACAATATTAAAAGTCTTAAGGTCACACTATGAATGATGAAAAGATAAAAAATAACGTCTAGGTTATTCCCTGAAGGAGGGAACAGAGACGTTACATATGGGAACTCGCATGAGAGACCAATCACCTCTGAGCCTTATTAAAAAGGCCAATGAACATTGGCATGCGCTGATTGCATCCAGTATAAACGGAGCAGCTGAACCACTGCACATTAGTTTTTCGCTGAGCAGCAAAACCGCAGCCCGGTGTCAGTGCGACCTAGGGTCGTGGCAAGGGGATGTAATGTCTCCGTTCCCTCCTTCAGAGAACTTGGGTTACCTTCGTAACATAGACGTTCCTCTTCAGGCGAGTCACTCCGAAGTTACATATGGGAACAGACCCGTGGAAAAGGCCACGACCCTAAGGCCGGGTTACACAGAGACCCTCGTGCCGATAGGATAAACGTGCCCGCAGAAGGACCTGCACGTAACCTTCCCAACCCCCCGGGGGCCAGATAGAAGGGGCCCCGCAGGGATGCCGGTTGCACTGAAGCAGGGGTTGGGGGCGGAGCACATGCTTACATATTCTGTTTTACATGTGGAAATGTGAATAATTCCATATATTCATGAATTCAGAGACGGGAAACATGGCCTTCTGCCTGACTGTGGAATATATTGAGATGTGAGGCCACAACCTACTGGGCAAAGGAGACCCAGTAGGAACACAGCCAGGACTACTCCGCTTCTAGTATTGACTGCGGGGCAGGAGGACCCAGGGTTTGCTGAAGGGAAACACTTTTCAACTTTGTAGATTCAAAGACTTCAGGACTCAGGTAGGCGAGGCTCCGAAGTGAAAGACTTGTGTGCACTGCTTCAGCTGCTCCGTTTATACTCGCGCTGGGATCAGTGGCAGCTGGATACAATCAGTGCATGCCAGTGTTCATTAAACTTTTTAATAAGGCTCAGAGGTGATTGGTCTCTCATGCAAGTTCCCATATGTAACGTTGGAGTGACTCGACTGAAGGGAAATGATATCAGTGTCCACACCAAGGCACAATAATAACACTCCGTTCATTATAATTATAGTTAATTATTTATTTATTTTATAAATTATATTTATAATTAAGTGCAATATATTATTTATTTCTTTTGTTTTAAAATATTTTTTTCAAGCCACGTAACATAAAATATATATTTTTTTTTTGCATTTGTGAATTCAAATGAATTTTTTTTAATTAAAAAAATTATATATTTGTTTTACTATTATAAACCGTTTCATTCATAAATAAATTTAAATTATTACCATATGGCAATTCTTTCATATTTACTCTATATAAGTAGTTGCACTGAACATATATTTATTTTAGTGCTGTCAAACGATTAATAGTGATTAATCACTTCCATAATACATTTTACATAATATATGTGTGCACTGTGTATATTTATTATGTATATATAAATACAAACACATCCATGTATATATTTAAGAAAAATATTATATTATATATAAATATTATATATCATGTTAATGTATAATATAAAATTAAAGAATATGAATACATCCATTTATAAAAGTAAACATTTTCAGTATATATATATTGTGTGTGTGTAACTATGTATACATAATAAATGTGCACAGTACACATACATATGTAATGTAAACAAAAACTTTTATGTTGGATGTGATTAATCACAAACAATCGTCAATGACAGCACTGCTTCATTTATTTATGTCATTATACATTTGGATTTGTTGTAAATAAATTAAGTGTATTTTTTTGCTTAGAATATATTTTTGTTTTTATATTTATAAAGATGAATGAATAATGAATAAACAAAATGCTAAAAAAAGATTCCATTGTTTGTAATTAATGTGGTTTATAAAGGGATGTGTTATGGCACAAACTTGTAAGAACAATGAATTATTTCATATTGACAGTGTCTTGTTTGTCTGCTTGTTCCAGTGGTCTTTTGAGTGCTAAATCTCTGCTGAACTCCATCCAGAGGTCAGATAACACGTTTAGCTTCAGTCTGGTGGCTCATTTCCTCTTCAAGCGATTCAAGCGGTTAGTTTTATCTTTATAGCTTCCAGTCAAGACACACGTTAGTTCTACACCACCAATTTTCTGGGTTGATTTTCCAATAATTCTTTGCCTTTATGTCCTGTAATAATTCCTGCCTTGTGTCCAGGATTCAACCTCTCCACCTCTTCATTGTGTGCCTGACCATCGGACTCTTCTCCGTTGTTCAGAGAGGGGTCTTCTGGGTCATAGCAGAGGATGAGGTCTACAGCTGTAAGAAATACTGGTGGTCAAACCTGCTCCTCATCAACAACCTCTTCACCATCACAGACATTGTACGACTAGATCTCATTTTTGATGTTAATCACCTGTGTTTCACAGCACATAAGTACATGACATTATTATAATGAAAATCTTCTTTTTTCAATTTTGTTTGTGTAGTGTGCTCCCTGGACATGGTATCTCTCCATTGACTTCCAGTTCTATGCAACAACACCTTTTCTGATATTCCTGTACAGAATGTAAGTTTAGTTCTTTTGACTTGTGTCATGAAATTAGAATTCATTAAAAGAACATGACCACACCACCTTATATATGTTAGATATCGATAAATTTAGATTAGATTCTATTACAGTAATGTAATGACATTAGATTCTAATACAGTAATGTACTATAATAAAGTAATAAAATAATGTAATAATAAATAGCATAAATCAGCTTTAGAAGCAGTAGAACAAAAAAGGTTTTACAAATTATGATTAATTTCTTCCCCCTCATTCAAAGGTTTAGGGTCTGTAAGATTTAGTAAAATAACATATAATACTGTCAAATAAGATTACTATTGAAATAAATTATTTTCTACTATTATAAAACGTAATTTATTCATGTGATCACAAAACGTAATTTTCACTGTCATATGATTCAGAATCATTAATATGCTGAATAAGAAATATTTATTATGATCAAAAAACAGTTGTGTTTATTTTTTTATTAGTGCTGTCAAATGATCACTTGCGATGTATCCCATCCAAAATAAACTTTCTTGTTTACAAAATATGTGTTTGCACTGTGCATATTATGATGTATTTGTAAAGACACACGCATACAATGTATATATATTGAAAATATTTACATCTATATACATTTATATATTTATATTCTTATGCTTTCTATATATATATATATATACATATATATAATATAACATATTCCCCTGCATGTGTTTGTATGTATATATACATAGGCTAATAAATGTACACATTACACACACATATATTATGTAAACGAAAACTTATTTTGGATGCGATTAATCATTTGACCTCACTGTTTTTAATAATTAAAAAAACAAAAAACACATTATTGTTTTTAAGTTTTCTTGAAATGTAAAATTTAAAACAGAAAGATTTTGTAAATTTATCTTACCACTGTCCCTTTTGATCAGTTTATTATGTTATATTGCAGTAATGCAATGATAAATCTCTTAATCGTTCTAAAAAAAGACTTTGTTTTCTTTAAACAAAAAATGCGTTCTCACTTCTTTCTTCACATTTTTGAGTAAAATCTGAACTATTCTTGACAGGTTTTGTGAGATTGTTTTTCAGGTCATAAAAAAGCCTCTTTGCTTATTTCCAGAAACAAGCGTGTGCTTGTCGTTGTGTCGGTTATTCTCCTGATGATCTCCAGTGTAACAGGAGCCGTGATCACCAGTTTGCTGCATCTCCCTGTGCACCAGCCAACCACACTGTAAGAAATAATTTCCTAATTGCAACGTTTAACTGAGAAAATGCTCCCAATGAGACATAATCACGCAGGCAATGCATGCATTTCTCTAAAACACTGTGATTAAGGCCTCTAGCAGCTGCCAAGTGCACTGCCAAAGCAGTTTTAGCACCAAGAGTCTGATTTTATTCACTCAGATGTTACGTAATTGTTTCAGATTGCTTTTTTCTGTACTCGTTTCAGGGCATACGAAAGCTATTTTCAGTATTACTACAACAAACCTTACACAAGATATGGGCCGTATCTACTGGGCATTCTTGCTGGAATATACATGACAACCAAGAAAGAGACGCTTATAAAGCAACAGGCAATGTCTTTAATGATTTTTTTATTGCATTTTGCATCAAAAATGAGTTTCCAATCTCATACCATATCATTTTTGCTGTCATAGTGGCAGGCAGTTATTGGTTGGCTCTGCTCGCTGTTAGTCATGGCACTCTTAGTGGGATTGGCCTATGTGCTGAGAGATGTCCCGCCCTATCCGTCCCTAACCCATGCTGTTTATCAAGGGATGCACCGCTCACTTTGGGCCCTGGCTTTGATCTGGATCATCCTGGCTTGTGAGGAAGGATACGGAGGTAAAAAGAAGTAAATAATAAGGGATTAAACAACTTTCAGCCAAATGAAACATGCTTGTAATTGGCTTCTGTTAAAATGTACCTAAATATTTCTCTGTCTGCACAGGGTTTGTGAATAAACTTCTGTCTTTAAGCCTGTGGGCTCCTCTGTCTAACATCAGCTTTGCTTGTTATCTGATCCACCCAATCCTTATTATACTGTACAACGGCAAACAAGAGATAGCCATGCACTACACAGACTTCAACTTTGTAAGTATTACCTTCAAATAAATGCAAATAAGAGTGGGCAGGATAGTGTGCACTTGATCTAAATTAGTGCTGGCAAACGATTAATGTATATTTACATGTATTCTGTATATTTCTTTAAATATTTATTAATTTATGTAAATATAAATACAAACACATGCATGTGTATATATAAAAAAGATTGTTATGTTTATGTATTTTAAAACATACAGTGTATATATATATGTGTGTGTGTGTGTGTGTAAATATTTTATATTTGCATAGTATATGTGTGCGTATTTGTATATATTATTTACATATGCATTATATAAACAATTATTATAAAAGTAATTATTTAAAAAAATACTTTCTCCTTACTTATCCCTTCCCGTTTAAGCCCATTTATGCCACTGAATAAAAAATGTAAAAAGGTTTTAGCGCCTTTTTATCTCACAATTCTGACTTTTTTTTTCAAATTGCAAAAGCTGCAATTGCGAGATATAAAGTCAGAATTGCGAGTTATAAAGTCTGTCTTTTTTTCTCGTAATTCTGACTTTATAACTTACCAGAGGCTGGTCTTACGAGCACTTCCTCTATCTGTTTCCCTTTTTATAGTTAATCTCTTTATCTATTCCCCAAATGTAAGTCACTTTGGATAAAAGTGTGACTAAATGTAAATGTATATACATAAACAAACACACTACACATACATTTAAATAAAACTTTTAATTTGTATTAGATTGTAATCACAATTAATCGTTTGACAGCACTAGTTAAAATACAATTCAAAATGCTAATATTAAGAAATATTATTATAATTTAAAATGTAAAATCAGAATTAAAAATCATCATCTATTTTAAGATGTTATTTTTCATTTTTTTAATTCCTGTGACAGCTGAATGTTAAGCATAATTACTTCAGTGTCACATGATCTTTCAGAAACCATTCTAATACGGTGATTTGGAGCTCCGAAAACATTACTTAAGTGATTTACCATAATAATATGTAGTTCATGTTACTGGATGCCATTGTTAATGATAATTTTGTTGTCTCTCATTTTCTATCCTCAGTTCTACCTGTTTCTGGGTCACCTGCTGTTGACAGTCTCTCTAGGTTATGTGTTAACTGTATTAATTGAAAAGCCGTATCTCTTCCCGCCAAAACGATAAGTCCTGCTTCATTATCTCAAGACTGGAAGGTGAAGAGAATATATATATATATATATATATATAAATACAGTGTATATATTCATTCATTGTGCCCCATTTTCTCCTTTTATCGGTTAAAAAGCTGTAGATGACCCGTGTTAGAGAGCTTTGGTGGTAGTGGTGTTTTTTAATGCATTAAATAAATGATTTGATGCACAGAATTAAGGTATAAAAAGTTCATTGTTATAGTGTATGTTGTCTCATATAGTGACACTGCCTGTTTTTAGTAACTCACAGCGAGTGAAAACAATGTACCGTGATAGCATCGGATGGTAACACCATGGTACTTAACGCAACAGCATCCTGTTTTTTGAGGTACGCAAAGATGTATGTCTATTTTAATGCAGGAAATACGTCTCTGCATAAGTGGAATGATATCATACACGATATGAGCTGATATCACACACAACATGAACACGAGTGCAGTAAAACAACGACCGGACGTCAGTATCTGAAGTGTAATTGAGGTGACCACATCTTAATTGCAAGAAGTGATGGATGAGTCATTTAACAATCCATCATTCTGAGGAGGGAAAAAAAACGTTAGACATTTCAGAACATAAAGAAAGCTTTCAAGTAACAGTACTGCATAAATCCTTTTTAATCATCTTTATTTGAGATACTGCTAAACATTTTTTCCAGGTGATCTATAACTCAAGTCTATAATATATTGTACTGTATGTCCTTCTAAGCTCTAAAAATGTGTGGTCATAAATGCTATTAGCTACCTGTGCGCATGCTGTAATCAGACAAGTCACAAAATCTTAATTATAAGAGGACAATCAACATCAAGAGGCCAATCAAGTATCCAAGAGGCCAATTAACTATAACTAAGAAATAACAGAACTACTTTAAAACTCCATGAAACTCATTCAAAGCTTTATGTTTCACTGCAATGTAGCAACTTAAAACTCGAAAATATTACAATAAATATAGCTATGTTCTGAATAGAATAGATACTAACCTAATACTTATCAATTACTGACCAGTACACACTACATGGTGCCTATTTAAAAATAGTAGGTGAAGCAGTAGGACTTAACTAACCCCAACATTTTATTGTCTTCGAATGTCTTTAAAAATGCAGATTCCCTGATAGCACACGTACATCTAGAAGACGTCTATTTGACATCTGCAAGATTATTATTTAGGTTGTTTGCTCATCTCTTTAAGATTTTGAATATATGTAAAAATGACATCTGTAGGACAGATGCTTTCCGGATCAAGAGATCTTTAACAGACATCTTGCAGATGTACGTGTGCTATCTGGGTACCCTCTCAGGAAATTAAACGTCAAGTTGTTTCTATTGCATTATGGGATACAGTATTCTGGTTAGTAGAGCCTATACTGTACACTATGCACTGTAGTATATATACAGTAGCAGGGGCTTTCTTTCTTTCTTTTTGTGGTATCATATGTCATATCATAGTAATATGACTTGAATCTCACCCAACTCATTTCAGAATCATAAATTAATTGTTGACATATGAGAGCACTTGCGAAACCTATTCAAGCAAATCTGTGAATCAATTTCCGGTTCATTTAAACGTGCTGTTCCTACTGTTTGAACGAAAGTTGGCTGCAATGGATCCGTCTCTCTCAAAGGGTACTTTGAGACTAATATATGATATTGCAGTCAGTAAAGGTTTATTCAGATGTTAGTTGTTAATTAAAAAAAGGGAAAAGATGGTAATATTTATCTTTGAAAGAGAACACCGTGTTTAATTGTTATGTGTTCATGGATTATATGGTTGAGTTTATAATATAGCGATATTATTGCGACATCTAGTGGACAAATAAGAGATCTAAATCTTTCTTAAATGATGAATATGATTCAAAAACACTTCATGATACAAGTGAATATTCAGTGAAGGGCTGTGCTCAGACATTAAACAAGGCGGGAGCTCAAAGTTATAATAAAAGGGTAAATAGTAGGCTAAATGATAATAACTCATCTTCAAGTCAAGTCTAATATGTAACACCTAAAAACATCTTACAGCACTAGCAACAAGTCACTCCCCTACACATCTGTCTCAATGACGGTAACTCTACACTTTTATATAAAAAGGCTGCAAATGAACCAAACCCCCCAAATCTGACTTAAACATAAACACACATAACATCACTAATACAAAAACGCAACTGTCTTGCTTAAATGACAGAAAAAGAAGTAAACTCTAAAGAAATACCCATGATGCACAGGGTGCAGAATTCCGTAACGAGTACGCTCTGCCCTCACGAGCAAACATTCCTTAATGGCAGTCATGTGACTGATGTGAGCCAGATCTGTTTATTAAAAAAAATTTAGATAAATAGTTACATTTTATTGTTGTGGGGCAAAGACAGGGCTCCATACACACATACACATTAAAAACAAACAAAAAAAAAGCAAGAAAAGGGCACTTGAGGCATCCAGGAGGAAAGGGGCGGGTGCTCAAGCACCCTCCGCACCCCCCACCCCTTGCACCCCCCACCCCTGCCTGATTCAGTGTGCTTTACCACTTTTGGTCATAAGCATGACATGACTCCGACAATAAGGCATGTTTTACTGGCACTGTACGTTAAAATTAATTTTAAGTAAACATTATTTGAGAGCTGTGATAGTGTTAAAATGTATTACTGTCTGCATGGTGGCTTTATTAGTCATACTGTCTTCCAGTTATTGATGGATGCTTCTTAAATCTGTCTTCCTATTAAATTTAATGGATGAATTCATACATAGGCCTATGACAAATTCAAAGCAAGGTTTGGTCCAGTAAGCCCTCTGCTGGTATACTTATGCTGTTTAACTACACACACTCAAAATCTGTTGTCAACTATGTATTGTGACCTTTTCTTTTCTTCACGAACAATATAAATATCATTAGAATATATATGTATAAATGTACCCACCCCTCAGACTATCCAAGATACAGACGACTTTCTGTGGTGCCGTCAGAATGAGAGTCCAAACAACTGATAAAAGCATCACAATAATCTACAAGTAATCCAGTCCATCAATTAACATCTTGTGAAGCCAAATGCTGTGTTTTTAATAAATATCAACACATTATTGGAATGTTTTTTTAGCAGTTTGGCCTCTGACGGCACCCATTCACTGCATAGGATCCAGTGATGAGCTATCAATGTACTGCAGAAATGCTCCATATCTGTTCTGAAATAAGTTTGTCTGCTTCTTGGATGGCCCAAGGGTGAGTACATTTTCAGAAAGTTCGCAACATGTGACTTTTCATTAAAGAGTCTTTTTTTTTTTGAGGGAGCTGGGTTGTAGTCCTGTGAATGAAGTCACAGTCTGCCCTACATTTGGTTGAAGCCCCTCACGCCCTCTTTTAACCCCCTATTGTGCACGTATATCACATACAGTGATTCAGAGGGTGTAGCAAGGAGTACAGATGCCCCATGCAACAACACATACTAGTGAGGTTATTTTTAACTGACTTCAGAAAGCTGACACTCTGGACATTTTCCATATCTCCACTTATGAATGCTTAAGGTTCAGTGCCAAAACAAGACTAGATCTGTAAGCATGTGTCTGGATTGGGAATAACAGTACAATAACACTTCAAAAAAGCTTGTTTTCATGAGTGATTGCACAGAGATAGATAGATAGATAGATAGATAGATAGATAGATAGATAGATAGATAGATAGATAGATAGATAGATAGATA
>JAUCMT010000051.1:718348-752433 GCA_032357475.1 Enteromius thamalakanensis
GATAGATAGATAGATAGATAGATAGATAGATAGATAGATAGATAGATAGATAGATAGATAGATAGATAGATAGACTCAAAAAATTATTCATTGGATGAACTCAATTTAATTGAAGGCAGGATCCAAAAAATATGTGTAGCCCCAACTCATAAAAATAGATGGTTTTGATACATCCACAGCATGCCCATATTATTATTATAATTATTATCAAAACAACTTTGTTTTAGCAGCTCTACACTTTACCACAATGGTAACCCCCAAAACACTAACATAGCAGAAGGTCTTTTAAATTAGATTATAAAACTGTTTTATAATCTTAATAAAAATGCCTAAAATAAAATTTTATTTTAAGATTTACTATCCTTATCCAGCCCAGTGCAAAGCATCATTGGAAGGGGAAATCCACAGTTACATAATTAAAATCATTTGTGTTCTTTCAAAATGAAAATATTGAGTTGAAACAAAACAAAAGTGTTTCAGGTCAGTTTAACACAATGCAGTTGTTTAAATAGGGAACCAAACATAATTGTGTTAAATGAAAATATATTTTTTTAAATCAACTGAACAGTGTTGGTGAATCATTTTTTTGAGTAAATTATTAGATAAGTTATTATATTTTGAAAAGTTAGATAGCATTATAATTTAAAATTATAGTGTGTAAATGTCAGTGAAAAAGTAGCATGTGGTTTTTAAATGGATGGTAACAAAAAATATGAGTTACTGACTAATCAATACTTTTTAAAGTGGCTGGGTTTACTAAATTGTTCATTTATAAGCCCATTTATGGCTCTAAATTGATCCTATTTTGTCTTTTTTATGACAAAACACTTTACGCTTTAAGATGTAAGATTAACCTTGATTTATTGCAAATTTAAAAGCTATTGACGTAATAAGTCAACACTCAGTGCATGTACATTCTGTTTTTACCACTGTTTAACACAAGGGTGTCTGAAGGGCTTTGAGTGTGTACCCTGTTCTTTGATAAGAATACAAGAGCATAAGTGTTTTAGACCCAGATAACACTGCTACAGGTTAATAATTACAAAATGAAAATCTTTGTTAATTAAAATATAACATATGAATATAGGTGCATATGGAAGAACCCATAGTAAGTGCATGCCAAGTAACATGTCATTTCCATCTAAAACCATCAGTATACCATGCCATCTCAAAATGGTACGTAATGTATAATGTAATGCAATGTATACTATTTTAAAGTAACTGTGAAGTCTCCAAGAAACGGATTTGTACGAGACGTGCATATCCTCGTATCAGTGTTTATGATTAAGGCTGTGTGTGCTTGCATAAGTGTTTTAGGATCAAAGCAACACTTAGTATTTTATTAGTGTTAAATAACTGGGTGGGTCTTCACCTCAAGACATGACGTGTGTGTCTTTCTGGCCTGTATCTACCCAGCAACTGTTCAGACACACACATACACACACACACACACAAACAAAACATCAACATGGCTTGTTAAACACACAGGAATGGTCGTGCTGTGTTGAAGACCTACAGCCTGTCCACACCTGTTCCTGTTTCCAACACAATGCTGTCACTGACCCATTCCTAAATGTATCAGTGTTATAATATAATAACACCACACACACACTGAATTATGTAACAATGTCTATTTTGCAGTTTCAAAACCTCAAGAGATGTTCCTCCTTGACTGAAGGTGAGCAGTAATATATGTGGAAAATGTGGCACTGCCAGTAATTTTGTGAATCAGTTTCTTTAAGTATTACAATAATAAGAAGTTAGTTCACCCTAAAATAAAAGGTCTGGAGATTACTTAAGAACGCATTTGATGTAATCTGCATTGTTTAAGCGTGCGTATGCGTTGTGATACTCTAAAATGTCTAAAGACATAACTCAGGGGAAAAGAAAAGTAAATTTGGTTGTTTTTGTTTTCGTTATGCAAAAAAAAAATATTCTCGTAGTGTCACAAAACTGACGGTGAGCCACTGATGTCACATGGACTGTTTTTCAGATGTGTTTACTATGTTTCTGGATTTGGATTATCTAGATTGTCTATGGAGGGTCAGATAACGCTCAGATTTTATCAATAGTATCTTAATTTGTCTTCCAAAGATGAATGAAGGTCTTGCGGGTTTAGGACGATATGAGGGTGAGTAATGAATGACTGAATTTTAGAGGAAAATAAAACTTTAAATGCTGAATAGCTCCTAAAAGCTAAACAATATCTCAAATGATCTCCGTTTACAGGAAGGTATGTTCTGTGTAAAGTAATGGCACTCCTCTGCTTGACTGTGTATGAGAGGCATCTAATCAAATAAGACAATTAAAGGAATGTTTGTGTGTGTTGTAAGCAGGGCTATGCAGAGACGTTTGACAAGGCGGTCCTCAAAGTTATTACAAGAGAGCAAATAGTAGGCTAAATAATAAAAACCCACCTTCAAGTCGAATCTAATTAGAAACACTGAGAAACGCTTACCTTACGGCAATAGCAACAAGTCACTCCCCTACACATTTGTCTCCATGACGGTAACTCTACACTTTTATATATAAGGGCTGCAAATGAACCAAACCCCCCCCCAATCTAACTTGAACACAAACACACATAACATCACTAATACAAAAACGCAACTGTCTTGCTTAAATGACAGAAAATAAGTAAACTCTAAAGAAATACCCATGATGCACCGGGTGCAGAAGTCCGTACTGGCTCGTAACAAGCACACTCTGCCCTCATTGGCAGTCGAGCATTGGTTAATGGCAGTCATGTGACTGATGTGAGGCAGATCTGTTTTTTTAGCAAAATCGAGATTAATAGTTACATTTTATTGTTGTGGGGCAAAGACATACACTCCATACACACATACACATAAAAAAAACAAAAAACAAGAAAAGGGCACTTGAGGCATCCAGGAGAAAAGGGGCGGGTGCTCAAGCTCCCTCCGCCCCCCCTTCTGCACGTGCCTGGTTGTAAGAGGTGTCCAGTGGAAACTAATGAGTGAGGCTCAATGGAAAAATAAGGTCACATCACTTGACCTGTCGATCTGTGTGTGTGTGTAGGTGTGTTTGTGTGATGTTCATGACCTGGTCTCAGGACACGGACTGGAGCCAGGGGTTTACGTCCCTTAGGTTTGCAGTAAGACACCGAAGGAGTGAAGACAGTATGTTCCCACAGGGATCAATCATAAGGCAACGCATTCTGAAGACTGAATCCTCAGCGTGATTTTAACAGCCTGCAAAGCTTAAAGGTTTCTTGACCTGTGCCAACCCTAAACTGGAGTATGTCAGTTAAATTTGTTGCATCCAGAGACACACTTGTAAATTGAGGGGGATGTTAAACATGACAATAAAACCCTTTGATGAATTCAAAGGACCTGTTAACCTTTACTAGTGAACCTCAATTTAAACCTTATTTTGCATAAAAATGCATTTAATTTTTTTTCCACTGGTATTAAAAATTCATTTTTAGTCTGTTCCTCATAAAAGAGTTTGCTTTTTATTTTTTAATACATTTTTAGCCCGAAACTTAAAAATGTTCATTTGTTGTAAATGCATAAATAAAAGCACAGTTTGTTAGAAACGTGACCCTGGGGAAAAAAAAAATGTTTAAATGTTTGTCATAAGTGTCACTTTGAAGCTTTCCATTGATGTATTTTGTCATGATAAGACAATATTTGGCCAAGATACAAACATTTAAATATCTGGAATCTGAGGGTGCAAAAAATCTCAATACTGAGAAAATTGTCTAAATTAAGTTCTTAGCGATGAATATTACCAATCCAAAATTAAGTTTTAATATATTTATGGTAGGAAAGTTACAAGATATCTTTATGGAATGATGCCTTTACTTTATATCCTAATGATTTTTGGCATAAAAGCAAAATCAATAATGTTGACCCATTCAATGTAATTTTGTCTGTTGCTACAAATATACCCCAGCGACTTAAGTCTGGTTTTGTGGTCCAGGGGCACATTTTGTATTTCACCGGAGAACCTGATGGAGAGTAAAAGATGACATAATACTTGTGTTTGGATCATCTATTCCTTGAATAGACCCAAAGAAAATTAAGCATGCTGCTTGTTGACAGCTTCTTGAATTCGGTATTAAGGGAGCGAGAGCAAGTGTCCATAACTGTGTTCCTCGAATCAAATGCACCTGTTGGGAAGGCCACCTCACATTACAGATGTGTGTGCTAGAGAGAACGAGCGTCAGAATAAATAGGAAAAGGAGATGTATATTCACTTGTCTAAAGAAAGAAACAAGCAAGTCTAAGAACCTTGCAATCTTCTTCCTCTGTGCCGAAACTTGTAGATCAGATTCTCCCTGTGGAGCTTTAAACATTTCTTTTTTAAAACCCCTCTATCTGCATCTGTGAAGCAGATGCAGGATAAACACTCACCCATCAGCAACCCTGAAAGGCATTAAAATACCTTTCAATGTCAAATTCCCCTCCACTGTTCTGACAGTAATAATCTCATTCTGGCTTCGCAGATGAAAACACCTCAGAAATCTTCTTCATGGTGTTTGTCAACTCTGATGATCGCAAGGCAGGCAAATATAGCCGTGAAGTGATAAATCGTCTGGCATGGCACATGTCTCTGCTATCAGGTAACCCACTTTGAACTAAGGGGGATGTGGACTAAAAATAACCCCTCTCCCCAAACCCCCAAGACCTGACAGCTTTACGTGAACCTCATATTCTCCAGACCGACATCACTGTTGAGTATAATTGCCCATTTGGATGTTAAAAAAAAGGTACCTGCTTCATTGTCTGGGGATTTTTTTTCCCCCTGTTGGGTCAAACCATTTGTGTTCTGCCCGCAGGGATCTGATGCTGAGCGCTGGCTGCCTTAGGAGTGAGGTCTTTGGACTTGGTCTCTGATGACAGATGTGTCCAAACTGAGGTAATGGGTTTGTCAAAGGTCGCCAGGTTTTGTGGTTTTGGCTGCTATTTGGAAATTGTAAAAAATTCTGAAGTAAATTTTATTTATTTGAATGACTTTTGACTTTTTTGACTTTTGACTTATTTGAATTTATAGTTTACCTTAACACTGTAGTTTTAATGTTATAGTGACAAGAATGTATTTAGTAAAAAAATGCTATTTTCTTATTAGTCATATTATTCTAACTCACATAGTATTTGACCATAAGCTGATTTAGGCTTTCTATACTCATTATCAAGTACTGTAAATATAATTTGAATTGTACAACATACAACTTTTTTGTATTCACTGTTTTGAATGCATATTGAAGTCTGTGAATGAGAGTAATAATTAAACTTATTTATTTATATCTTGCTTTACTTCTACTAAATTGATGACGTCCTGTGTCAATCTGCTTTAAATTGACTGAAGTGTGTGATGAGAGTTTAAAAAATCTGTGTAGGAAAAACAGGGTTGACCTTAACCATATTCATCTGAGAGCTTTGACGTCAGAATGACGTATGAAAATTACACACACACACACACATGGGCTGATATTAATCTAAGTGGAAACTCATTTGACCAATCACTCAGTTTATTTTCAAGTGTAGCTCAACACCTTTGGGCAGCAATAGAGGTTGTTTGTTATGAAAAAAATCTAGGATTGAAAACAGTTATTTATAGTTTAAAAACAGGATTTTCTAAACATCTGTTTTTGCAATTGAATATATATATAGTTTAGTCTTACATTTGTCTTGTTCAAAAAAGTTTTAGATATTTTTTTATAAAAAATGCATAGGGCTCACATTATAGTGGCATAATTATGACTATGATGTCTTGCAAAACATAGTGTGGTTGTACAATGGTGACAGTATCAGATGAAAGTGACTAAAAAGAATGGCATGTTACCAATTCTTAAAGCCACTGTACTTTTTTCTTTTTTTTTCAAATGATCTATAGCTCTCGTTTTCTATGCATCTAATAGTTTCTTGTTTTCTTTTTTTCCCTCTTGCAGTGACGTGTATGCAGTGATCCATAGAGAGGGAGATGACAGCTGAGCGGGTTGACATGGCCACCCCAGACAATCTGCTCTTACTGGACACAGATGCTGTCAGCTCTTCCTTCGCTTCACCGCTTATAGAGCAAAAGGAGCCCACTCGTGCCACGGACAACCAGACAGATGACAGCTTTAGTTCAGTCCCTGATCAACACCCTGATCCAGACTCAGGAAGCTCAGGATTAATTCCAGTTCCGTGCCAGGATTGGACCACTAAGATCCATAATACAAACATTAAAAAGGAAAATGAGAGTGGTTTAGTCTTAACACAGCCCCAGGATCACACCGCAATTATAGAAATGACAAAAAATCACCCAAATGATGATAAAAGTGATAACTGTGACTTTAGTACTGTTGCTGTAATGGATACTGACAGTATCACAAACAGTACTAGCCTCCCTAACCTAATTCACCTATTGGATGGAAGTCAAAATGGCATTCACGGTAACACTAAAGAGGATCCAAATGAGGCTCATGGCACTTTAATGAGTGCATTATTAATAGAACACAACAGACAAGAAGAAATGAGCCAAGACACCATTTTAAACCAATATGCATCCTTTGAGAGCACTGGACTTGATGTTAACCCAATAGCTAATGACGATGACCCCTTGGTAAATACTGTCTCTGATGACATGATGAATGGTGCAAGCAATAAGAGCGATGCAACTCCTTCTGAATCCCCCATCCAAACTTGCCAGGATGCATCTGAAGGTGTTGATGTAGCATTGGAAGCTGCAACTGCCTATAAAACTCATCCAGAAATGCATGACATTGCAGATGACTTGACATGCTGTGGCTTCACAACCTCTCAGATAAAGAAGACAGAAGATCTGAAGACTGATGTTCATCTATGCATGGCTGATTTGCATGAAGCTGACCCTCTAAACATCTTGAAACATGCCTCTGAAGTAATAGATTTTTTGGGGTTGAATAAAAATGTCTTGGAAACAGCTAACTGGCTGGTCGATGACAGGGCGATCATACAGACTATAAATGAAGACTTAGTCTCCTCAAATGTTGAGTTTTGCACTGCCGCTTTAACCCAAATGGTTCCGAATATTCTACAGGATTCAGAACATGAGGTAACAGAATCAGAATCCAACAGAACCGAAGATTCCATGCTTGATGGAATGATTAAAACAAAATTCCAATTGGACATCAGTAGGGTGCAACCATTGGCATCTGAGACAACAGAGTCACTTTTCCACCAATCCATGTTTAGAACCTCACAAATTGGTGAAAAACATGTGAAGGATCTCTCAAAAGGGATGTCTTACTCAACACCTGTCATGAATAGAGATTTAGGTAAATGTCCTGAGGAGATCGATGCTTGCTTAAAGTTCACAGGAACGGAACGTGATGTTGAGTCTGGTAGCGAGTTGTGGCTGGACGCTCGCCAGTTCTTGGCAGGTGAAGAGGTTGAGAGTGCTATTTTTGACAAGTGGAGTCGTTCGTGTCCTCCCAGCCCCACCACGGCTCATCCTGGCAAAACAAAAGCCCCAAATTACTCCAGGAGAGAGAACATTTCAAGTGACCACCACACTGAAGACTGGGAGCTGAGGTTTCCACCTGTTGAGAGGTGGTCGTCCTCAGACAGCTGGGCTAGTGCACTTTCAGACTGGTTCCAGGCAGTAAACACCTATTCAGAAGACTCTTTCACCAGCGCTAACACTTCGAGCACTGGTCCTAAGCACAGTATGGCAATACAAGACAATATTTTGGAGCAAAGTCCTAATAATGCAAACATCACTGGACAGACATGTCTGAACCTCTCAGAACCAGAAGAATCAGTTCAAGCCTTGAGTAGAGGATTAGCTGAGTCTGATAACACTAATGGAAGTCTTTTTAAACAAGCTGATAAAGACGGACTTCCTTCTCATTCAGACTCGGAGAACAATATGAGTTTGTTGGAGAGGTCTGAATCGAATAAACCGGAAGCAGCCATGCATATGACTAATGCATCAAAATTTCCTACAAATAAAGCCAGTGCCAAACTTCATGGAACTCAGCAAAACCCTGGAGAGCTTTGGAGCAGAAAGGTGAGATGACTAGCATGCTTCAAATACAGTTAGCACAGGCAGACATACTGTAGATGCCAGTGTTTTGATTGAGTTTTCTTTAGATCTTCTGCAGTCTGAATCCACAGATTTGCATTTCAGGATTTTCAGTTTAAACTAAAGGTTCGTTTTGGTTATCTATACTGAAGTAACCACACATTTAATACAAAGTTTAACAGAGTTTCATCATAAGTACCTAAAAAATGACAAATTCAGTGATGGTATCATCATGTATAAACATTATACTAAATGCTTACTCTATTCACATACCTTGGTATTTATTTATAGGTACTGTAATGCAAAGAATGCAAAGGTTAAGTTTCAAAAACATAGTATTACTGTGGTAACATGTACAACATAACATGCCAGTACCATGGTATTTTTTTTATATTTTATTATTAGTGACCTTTTCCATTAGTAAAATCTTCCATATAATGTTGTGATGGAATGTGATCTTTAATAGCCTATCACCTTTAACATTTCCTATAATAGGTCTTGCATGTGTGGAACACTTTCATCGTGACTTTCTTTATTTATTATGACACACTGTGTGCTGGAAGAGCCAAGTCATTCCACACAAAAATATCTCTTGATAATGTACACACACTCTCTCTTTCTCATACACACACACACACAATAAACCAATAAACATATACCTATATGCAAAGTTTCTGCATTTAAAAAAAAGTATTACTTTATTGTCTGTTTTTATTAATTATTTGAATTAATTTTTTCCACTATTTTCTACTTGAATGTTCTTCTAGAGCCAACTCATTACCAAAGTCTGACTTTCTAACACTTAACCATTCCCCACCCTCCCCATACGTACATGACAGACAGCTGTGGCTGCAGAGGAAATGTGAGGTGCAGAGAAAAATACTGATAAACAGAAATGCAGACTAATTATAGAGGGTGGCGGATGATAATAGACCAAAGAGCAAAAGAGGAACTGGAGAGCCAGTGGGTGAGGGGAACGAGCACAGCTGAGGGCCGAAATACGACCCCTGCTCGCGAACTGTATGACAGTTTCTCCAATCCCACAGACCCCTGAGACAGTGGGAGGGCTGTGATTGGTTCTCTTACGTTACACTGTGACTGTGATCACTATAATAGAGATGATCCCTTCCATTGCTAACCACATGTGGCTATAGACTGCCGCATGAAAGCATAATGGTTTTTGCATTAGGCGGACCTTCGCCTCAGCGAGGTATGTAAACAAACTGCTTAATGTAGTTTGGATGAGAATAGGCCTGGACTGATCATACAAACCATTCAATTCATGTTCTGTCTGCCTCTGATTTCCTGTCTTCTCCATGACATTTAATGTTTTTTGTATGTTTTTGTGTTTCAGTCGGAAGGAAATGAACTGGTGGAGGTGACCGGAGACAAAGTTTCCCAACTCGGGTTGGTCTTCGAGGAGGAACATCAAAGCAGTTTTGCTTCTCAAGGGATCTACACTTGTGATTTAACTGAGTGTGTGAGCGGTGAGGAGCACTGTCACGGCTCCGATGTAGCTTCCCACACATGTCCCTCTCAATCGAACAGTCACGTGTCTTCTGAGGTGGGACGTGCTGAAGGAAATGAAACGTTTGTGCATTTTAACACTGAGGAGAGCGCTGTGAAGCCAAAAGGGGTGGAAAAAAATACATTTCCACAGTTTATTATGCCGCTTGCTCCACTGAACACTGGAAATACTTTCCTCCGTAGTAGTTTATTGAAAAGTCCACAGGATGATCTAGACTTTCCACCTAAAGGGATTATTAATGAGATACACCTAAAGAGTGATCAAAAATCAGTCAGTAGTGACGATTCGACTGAATATCGCTTTCATACATGTCCTGACCAGTCTTTATCTTCATCCAGTGAAAATTCGGATGATCCTACCATCAAGGACACTAAAAGAAAAGTCGAGTACAGTGATGCCTGTGACATCAGCAAAGAGCTTTCGAAGTTAATTTTACTCACAGGACAGCGTTTTATGGTGTCTGAAGACAAACATGTCGCATATGTAACTCTAGACTTGGAAGAATCTAGTTTACATAATTTCTCATTGTCAAACTACGGGCGACCCAAAACAGACAATATGCCTCACAAGACTTCCAAAACTTCCTCAGATGGTAAAACACGCGTTAAACATAAGGAGAAACTAGCTGAGAAACAGCAACATGGGATTCAAACATCAAAAACGCAAGATCTTCAGCCCCCATCCCACATGAAAGAGGAATTAATTTCAGAAAGAGATGGTTGTGAAGATCGCCCAGTTACAGTCATTGAAACCATCGTCATCACAGAGAAGACCGCTCCTAAACCCCAGGGGAAGAAGAAAAAGAAGCATGCACAACACATCACACTGAAACCTGAAAATGATCTACTTAGTGACAGAAGCGCTCGGAAGAGCACAAGTGGCAAGACCGAGAACCTTGACATGAAGGTAGCATCAAATTGTCTGGATAAACCAGCATCTCATCTTCCCACCAAAGTGGACGTTACTAACAAAGACAGCACTCAGAATGTCATGTCAGTCAGACCCAAAGTAGAACCCAGTGGGAGTTTTGGTGCCAAGATGGAAGCTGGCAGTGTAAATGCCCCTCAGAAAGCCACCCCTATAAAACTCAAAGTAGATGCCAGTAACACAGCCAAGATGGAAAATAATACGTGCACCTCTGATTTTCCGAGCGCGTGTTTACCCAGTACGCTGAATGATGACATCAAGCGCAGGAGAATCGCAGACGATCTGTCTGGAGCAGTTCCGATAAGGACAAGGCCACAGCTGCCAGCAATATTCCGCCAAGGAAGAAAAGATGGAGAAGATGCAACCCGGAGAGCTTACAGTGAGGTCGTCAAGCAGAAGACTCCAACACCCAAAGAAGGTCCTCCAAACCTGTTCAAAGTCAATCTGTTAGGGCGTGTCCAGTTCTGCTCCCTGAGGCCCAATGATGTGCGAAGTTTAGCTTCAAGCTGTCAAAAAACTCACTTTATCTGGAAGTTCTCTAGGCCTTGATTATCCAGTGTTTGACTAGGACCTAAGTTAACCTCTGCAGCATAGCGGCCTTCAGGAATAGGACTGGACACCCCTGCAAAGGAATATTTTCAAAAATTGTCAGAACCATATAACTTGACTCAGTCCAATGTGGTTTGTTGGCTTAGCTTATCTCCAATCTACTTCAGGTGGTTTTTGCTGGTTTGCCAATTGCTTAAGTGACTATAAATCTATAATATCTCTAAAATATATGTTTTTGTTGTAGTTGTGGTTCCTCGTGTAGTCTCAGAGATCCAGGCTGACCCAGTCCCAGCTGACCCCCAGAACATCTTGCTTTGGTGCAAGTTCAGTCCCATCCCATCTGATGCCACTATTAAGTGGACTAAAGAGGGAACAGTGCTGTCAGAGATAAACAAAGTGTAAGAAAACCCTCTTTTCCTATCAGACCCTGCTTCAACTTATCAACCTACTTTATCATCTGACTCTGGTCCAAAATTACGTTTCCAAATGGCATTATTTAAGTGGGATTACCACATTTCTGAAGGTTGTGATTATACTGTAGCTCTTTTACCACTTGGTGGCACTCTGTTCTTGTCCAAATAAATTTTGGCAGAGACCTGAGCGAACAACAGCGCTCTGGTGATTCAGCCATGACTTGGAGTGGGAGCGATATGAACCTTTTACATAACAGTGTGATTCATTCCTACTAAATGCTGACTGTGCCTCAGATGCTCTTAAATAGGCCTGCAGTCCAGAATGGTCTCCGAAATGAATTCCAAAATGAACATCTGGTCTACATAGACCTGTGTGTTTAGTCTCTAGGAGCCTTTGCCCTGATTAGAATTATTGATTCATTATAAATGTTCAGTTAAACGTTTTTCTGTTTTCTGTAGAGAGAAGGATGATGGCCGCTTCACTTTGACAATCCTAAAGGCTTGCAGTAAAGATTTAGGGCTGTACAAATGCAGTCTGAGTGCTGCCAACATTTCTGTTTCGACCTCAGAGTACCATCTCACATCTGAGGGTAAGACATTGAGGGCTGCTTTCCCAGACTAATGATTTAAAAGGCTATAAATTATGATTTTAATTTGCTGATGGACTCCATGACTAAGCAGAAAGTTAAAGCAGAAACTAATGCTCTGAAGTTTCAGCAGGGTCTTAAAGAATACCAGATAAAGACTGGTGCTTCCAAAAGGCTCACTGCATTTAATACAGTTAATTAATTATTAAGTATGCATGTGTGCAGCATGAATAGAATCCGTACTTAATACACTACCTTTAAAAAGTGTTAGGGCAATAAGATTTTTGAAAAGAAATTAATACTTTTATCCATCAAGGATTCATTCAAATGATCAAAAGTGACAGTAAAGACATGCAGAATGTTAGAAAAACATTGTTCATTGTTCAAATAAATGCTGCTCTTTTATACTTTCTATTCTTCACTCCTACAAAATGTTACGCAGCGTTACTGGATTTCATTTATAGCCTGTGTTTATTTGATCCAAAATAAGTAATACCATTAAATATTATCAGTTTAAATGTGCCTTTTCTTACCAGACATCCTGCCTCATTTTGAAAATGAGTTAAACATATAAAGGTATGTCTGCAAAAAGGTAAAATCTACTTAAATAAAAATAAAATACTTTAAAATGTATTTTATTCCAGTGATGTCAGCTAAATTTTTAACAATCGCTCTAGTCTTTTGATCCTTCAGAAATGACTCTAATATGCCAATTTTCTGCTTAAAGGTAAATGCCACCGTTTTTCCATATTCCACTATGTTCTTCTCTCAGTTTAGACATGCTAATGAGTTTTAAAGTGGATGCAAAAGATCACTAAAATTAATAGCGGAAGAGCACTTCGCAATAGTGCAGCAATCACTCCTGAAAACTCCCCCTCTCACTATTCATTTGTTTTTTGTCAATGCAACGAAGGAGTGATGATATTGCTGCGCCGAGGTTGAAGTGCTCTTCCGCCATTAATTTTAGTTATGTTTTTTTATCCACTTAAAAAATTCCCACGTTTTGTCACTATCTCTACATTTTAAACAGGGAAAATGTAGAAGTGTTTGGTGGTTTCTAAATTCATCCCTGTTTGGATCCTAAGGAATGAATGGAGCTAAGCTAAATGCTAACATAGTGGTGCCACATGCTAGAGCGATTAAGCAGACGGGAGATATATGTATCAACCCGTCTAAGTTGAGGGAATATCGTGAACATAGTGGTATATTGAAAAACGCTGGCGCTTTCCTTTAAGATACATTTCTTGTGATTTCTTGAAACTGCTTACTTTTTTGTGGAAACCATGAATTCAAAGCTTAAAAGAACAGCTTTTATTTGAAAAAGAATTTGAATTTTGTACCATTATTATTGCATCTACTCACTTTTGATCAATTTAGTGCATATTTTATGAATGAAAAGCAATGGTTTCTTTCAAAAAATGTTACTGGCCCCAAACTTTTAAACTGAAGTATACATATTCTAAAGTTATGTCTGGGAAACCAATCCTCACTTTGTAAATCTGCAAACATGAGACAACAAAGTGATTTAATACACTCATTGATTCTCATTGTTTAATTTCAGTGCTAATGGAGCTAGTCATTCCGAGTCATGATCAGCCAGGTAAACATACTTTTTATTTCATGGTCTCTCTGATGTTCCTATTATGGACAGTATGATGAATAATAGATTCTCTTTTATGAAAATCTGACAGGTGTATGTGTTTTGATGGGTTGTGAGTGTGATCGGTTAGTTTTACCACACTTCTCATCCTGTTTCTATATCTCACAGCCGAGCCCAGGGTTGTGGACGGTGATGAGGAGAACATCCAGTGCAGCCCACTTCTCTTTAAGGATGATTTTCTCTCAGATCAGTTCTTTGGAGAGAATCGATCAGCGAGCATCGTGACCGAAAAGGTCCACTTCGGTGAAGGCATGCATCGCAAGGCTTTCAGGACCACACTTAGAGAAGGCAATCTGCCGAGCTTCAACCCTAACCATCCCTGCGTCCTGAAAGTACACAACGCCATCAGCTACGGGACCAAAAATAATGAGGAACTTGTCCAGAAGAACTACAGCCTGGCGGTGGAGGTGAGAGTGAACGTCTTTAGGGAGATGTTTAATTAAGAAATTAGCTTAAGGAGATTTTGTTTTTTAAATTTTTTATCCAGGAATGTCATGTGCAGAATACCGCCAGGGAATATATTAAGGCATACAACAGTGTGGCAAAGTCTTCAGAAGCATTTGGAGAGGTGCCAGAGTAAGTACAACAATACATGAACTTGTATCTATATTGTTTCAGTATATCACTGAATATTTTGATTGTCTAACCATAATGTAAAAAGATATGATAAAAATTACGTTAAATGACTTATCTTTCACTTTTAATCAATGTAATGCATTCTTGATGAAAAATGGTAATTTCTTTCAAAAACAATATATATATATATATATATATATATATATATATATATAATTAAATACAGATTTGTTTTCAAAGCTAACATTTGAGTGATTTCATTATCTAGGACAGATTTATCCAAAAACTTTATTACTAATGATTATTAGTTCACTAAATTGTCCTTAAATTTCCAGAATCATCCCTATTTATTTGGTGCACCGGCCGTCTAACGATGTCCCTTATGCCACGCTGGAGGAGGAGCTGCTGGGAGATTTTGTGAAGTACTCTGTGAAGGACGGGAAGGAGATCAACCTGATGCGCAAAGACTCTGAGGCGGGACAGAAATGCTGTGCCTTCCAGCACTGGGTCTATACGCAGACCGAGGGCAACCTGCTGGTCACCGATATGCAGGGTAAATAATGCACAGTACTTCCATTTTACATATTGCACATCAACAGTGGGCTGCTGTAACAAAAACAATGCAACATGTGAGTGAAACATACAATATTTTTTAGCATCAGAAATGTTCTCGTTTATGTCCAGGTGTGGGTATGAAACTGACAGATGTTGGGATTGCCACCTGTAAAAAAGGGTAAATTAATTATACATATATATTTATATATATATATATTTATATATATATATTTCAGTCTGTTTAAATACTGTATATACAAGTATTTATTAAATATTTAAATATATAAAAATATATTTTAATAATATTAAATATGCACATGTATAATAATAAAAATAATATGTTACTTATATATTTACTGTAAAAACTTTAATTCCAGTCATTTTTATGATTGCAGCTATAAGGGGTTCAGAGGAAACTGTTCCACATCCTTCATTGATCAGTTCAAGGCTCTTCATCAGTGTAACAGGTACTGTGAGCTTCTGGGCCTGACGTCTCTTCAGCCCAAGCCCAAACGGAGCGTCGGCCTGCCGAAGCCAAAAACACAACCTACCCCCAAGAAAAAAACCTTCGGCCCTGTACTGAACGCCAAATCCTGAAACTGTGAACGTATGCTTGTAGGATAACTAGTGTTGGCCGTTTTCTTGCTCAGGGACACACGTGTTTCTGAGATGTTTCTTTAAATGTAAGATGACATTCATCTGTAAGGACAGTAGGGAGGTTACTTCTTTCTTGAGAGCTCTTTTGTGCTATTATAAATGAGCTTATTAATGGTTTTTATGTAATTTTGTATGATTTTTTTAAAGGGGTAAGTCGACTTACAATTGATATAATGCTTTTTCGATGTAATATTTTTGATTTAAACCAAAGAAATATCAGCTATAATGTTTTATCGCGGTGTGTTTTGTTGAAAAGTAGTGCCTGTGGTGCTGCCATCTTATTCTTTATTATTAGCCAACTGACATTACTTATTATGATTGTTTGTTATAATATGTGCAATAAGTACTTAGTTTATCTTAACTGCTAAATCTTAAATAGATATGTACCTTATGAGTGATATTAATGTACTGCACAGCAGTAAAGGATTGTTAGACTTCAATGTAAGCTTGTTCAAATGCTTTATTTTCACACATTTTTATGTAGGGTTTAGTATTTATTTCTTCGTGAATTTTGGATTTGTTAAAGCTCGTGTGTGTTGTTTCTGGGCAGGGAGGACGAGGTGGTAAATCTGATACTGTGGAAAGGTTTGTACACTTGCCCTAGTAAACAGCTGTTGATTTGCCTCCACCTTCACGTTTCCATCATCCTCCCAAAGTCAAATGACTTATTGCCTCATTGCTATATATAAGCACACACGTTTGAATGTATTTGTCCTGTTTGTTAATGAACTGCACAAATCAATCACCTGTAATTAAAACCTGTGATGGTACTGTAGCTACTTTCTGTAAAATCTAGTCTTATCTATTAGTGGTCTTAGTGAATGTGGATTGAATGTCAAAGGTTATCAGATTCTTGGCTTTATTAAACCACGATCGTCTTGTATTGGCTCTGAATGATCTATGAATGGTATATTGTGTATTAAGTTTTTTTTTCTTTCTTTAAATGCTATATTGCAGATTAATACACGTTTTCTTTGTTTATTGAGTTGTCTGTTTTTTTTTATCACAAACCCAAAAAAATTACTTGAATCATTTAATTAATTAATTAATTAATTTTATATATAAATGCACATTTACAAAATAACAATAAATTTAACAATAATTAAATTAAACATTTTATTTAAAAAAATTAAAATTACATTTCATTTTGCTTTTTGCAGTCTAGAGAGAAATCTGACATTATATTAATTAAAAAAACGAAGAAAATATGTGTTTACTGAATTTATATACGTTACCTTAAAATTTGAAAGTAAGCAAACACTTTATATATTCACTACATATGTTTGTTTATGTTTTACACATTTTTGAACATTTTAATAAAATTCCAACATTTTTAATTTTTTAACTTGAAGTACAAAACTAAAATTAATATATTAATATTAATATACCACAACATTACTTCAGCGATACCAACACAGCACTGCTTTGTTCAATTGCTTTTGATCAATTTAATGCATCTTTGCATTTTATATAACTCATTTAAACGTTTAAAGAAACTTGCTAGTTTTTTTTTTTCTGTTTTTTTTTTGTAAAGATAATAAACTAATACTGAATAAATATGAAGTGAGTCCCATGATACGCGTACTGTCTGGCAACTAGGTCAGTACTCACATTTAGCAGACATGATCTATTACATCTATTTTTGGCAGATGCCAAATTATCAACCATGTTGCGCACAAACACACACACACACAATCATTTAAAGACAAGGGTGTTTCATATTCCTACAGTAGGCTCCATCGTCGTCATCATGTTTCTCTGCGCTGATTGGCTGAGGTTGCGAGGTCTCACCGTGGCTATTTAGTGTGATAATGGCGTTTGACGACACAGGATACAAACACCATTGTCACACTCCAGAGCTCAGGAGGACGAGAGACTGACACAGTACAGTGACACGAGAGCTTTTTAACTTTAGTTCAATATTTAAGGCTTATAGGTAATTCCTTCACCTATTTTGAACTTTATTGAATCCCTCGGACTGAACCTATAGTACAAACAAGGTTCAGCAGCTGCTCTCGCTCTGTTATCGATTCTCGTCTTGTGTTGACATGTCTGTCAGTGGCGGGAACCGTGCAGATGGTCTCCTCGCATTGCTCTCCTGTTATTGAGCTTTAAACATATTTTAGTAAAAAAAGTTTAGAATGGATTTTAATATCTTGCACATATACAGTATGCCTGCAATGTCATTAAAATATAACTGCTGTATGATGAACATCATCATGAAATATGAAAATATACGATATAAACTATGCTTAATTATAGGCCTATGGGCCTAAAATACCTATTATCTATTTGATTATGTTCAGTGTCACATGATCCTTCAGAAATAATTTGAATAATGCTCAAGAAACAGTATTTTATTTAAGTTAGATGTCAAGGCGAGGCAATTTCTTTTTTATTTAAGCTGATGTACTAAAATAACTAACAAAAATAAATTCAAATAGTACAGACTGCAGTATCAATGTAAGAGGTTTAACTCAAAATGAAAACAGAAAATATAACTAATTCACACTATTCATAAAGTTGTACTAATAATTCAATGATACTAAAGTGGGACTGCTTTACTGTAGATCAATTTAATCCATGCTGGTTGGAAAAATTCAATATAGGCCTACATATAAATATATTCTTGTGTCTATCAAGAGGTCCATGGACTCAAAATGATAATTTAAAAAAAAATCCATTAAATTGTAAATAAGATCATAAATGATTGTAATTTTCTTGAATCCATCAGAGTTAAGTTTTTTTATTTTTATTTTTAAATATATATTTGTAACACTACCTTAAACACCACAGATGTCAAATGTCTATGTATATTCGTTCTCAATTATTCTAACTTTTTTTTAACAAGTTAACTTACCACATACCTTTTCGGTAAAGATGGCTGATTTCTGAACTCCGTGATGTAGAAATACTGAGAGCACTGAAAAAGAAACACACTTCACAAAACACAAAGTCCCTTATAATACACTCACACTCTTCCAGTCCTCAAAGAAAATGAGAAACAAGTCCGGTCTCTGTCATGACTGGTCATTCTGCTCTCCTTTAACCTCCATATATGTACCTAGAGGGGGTTTAGTCAAACACTTTTGTGATAAGCTTAGAGAAGTATTGATCGACCGTGACTTGGAGACGAGGTCACTAACCCAAAACCTGGAAGTGCTTCAGAAAAAAGACCTTTAAAAGCACCTTTTCCTCTTAATGCACTACAGTTTGAATGAACCTGTGACACCCAAAACCATAGGAAGAATGATTTAAGACACTTAGTGCGATATAAATCAGTGATTTAAATATGATTGTGTTTTAGAAGCAGATATTTCAGAAGTGTGAAAGCATCCCCAATGCAGTAAAACTAAAGCTTATTCATTCCTTTATTATTTTTACAAATCGCTCACATACTCATACCTACAGTAATATCCTAAGTAGTGTTGACAAACAGCGTAGTGAATGTGTGTGATGTTGGGTGAGTTGGACTTGTTTGTGATTGCAGAAAGAGAGCTCTTGATAAAGTGTACAGGCCACGTTTATTTGCTTGTCCTTGGATCTGATAGCCGTCCGATTGCATGTGTGAATGAACTGAGTTTCCTTCACCGCTCAGAGCCTCGTGCCATGTGTTCAGCAGCAAAAACGGCCAGGAACGAGCAGGAAATCAGAAAAAAAAAAATTTAATTGTGAAAAAACATAAGAAAATGTAAACGTTTAATATGCTAATGTGATATACATTTGTTATTATAGTAAAACTACAATAGTAATATTTTATTGCTTATAGTTGCATAAAAAAATACAACTAAAAATATTTAACACATGAAATTTATATTCCTTATACTATATAAATAAGGTGTACTGGCCATTTTCAAAACTTTGATAATTATGCCGTCAATCAAAAAAGAATATTAAAAATTAGTCAGCAAGGACACAATAAATTGATCACAAGTAAAGACACACATGAAGATTTCTTTTTTAAAAATAAGTTTAAAATAAATAGGTTAATTTATTTTAAATAAATTTTCTATTCAGCAAAGAATCATTCTGTTTTTTCCCTAAAAAAATTAACAACTCGTCTGTTTTCAATATTGATAAGACATATTTCTTGTGCATAAATTCAGCATTAGAATGATTTCTGAAGGAGCACGTGACGCTGAAGACTTTCAGCTTTGCATCACAGCAAATAAATTACAACTTAAAATACATTCAAACATAAAACCGGTATGCATAAGAGACTTTTATTTTATTATTTTCACCACTCCAAACCTTTGAATAAGTGCATGTATATACAAAACTACAAATATACATATACCAACATTTTATGCTTTATGTAGGTTTTATGTTTGAATTATATTATATATAATATTATATATACATATAAAATCTTGAAATAATCATAAATATATCCTAAATATTTTTTTATTTCATTTAAATTTTTATATAAGATGCAAGCTTGCAATGTTTAAGCATGAAAGCAGAAAATCAACAGCCTTGAACTAGATTACATAGAGGGTTGCCAGATTTGACCTGATTAGCCGTACCTGCAGCATTGAAACAGGTCAAATCAACAGAACATGGAAAATTGTAAAAAGTAAACCCCCACAATAAAGCAAAACTCTGTCGTCCTGTTTGCTTTTTTCTTCGACTTCGGAACAATCCAGTAAATGACAAAAAGTTTATTCCAACCTGAAACCTAGAACAGACATGTATTTACAAACCCGACTGCCAAGAAATACTGTCAACGTGTTTACCTTGAAATCAATCAATCCAAACCCCTCCGTTTCATGTCTTCAGCTGATTTCCTGTCATTTGAACGACAATGTACCAAACACTGATGCTTTTCCGATAAATCAGTAAAACACCACCACACCTAAATTCCATTTATCAGTTTATTTCGAACGAAGTTATACGAACTGCAAGGTCTCGTGGTGAGCAGGAACCAGACAGTAAATGTTCCTCATCAATAAAAAAAGAACTGCCCCTACAAAAGAGGAAGGGTAATTTATAACAATAACATTAATCATAATATTATCACAAACCTACACAGCCACAGTGGCCTGAAAAAGTGAGTGGGGAGGCGTACAGATAAAAGACTGGAAAAGAAAATAGAAAAAAAAAGAACCTGACTCCAGGTGGAGCTTGATCCTACAGAGCCGATCCGGATTCACACTCACCAACCAGGACTGACTCCGGATCAGCTGCAGAGCCGAGCTGGGATCTGATATGTTAGCAGCAGGCCGATTATAAACAAGAGATATTGCACCAAGGAACCGAGTGCTTTTAAAAGAACAAAATAGATAATCACATTCAAGTTCACAAAAAAAAAAACCTGGTGAAATGACCCTAGTGTGTGATCAATAAAGTGCCCTTTTAGGTACAGTGGTGTTCGAAGAAACCAGAAGAGAAAGAAAGAAAGAAAGAGTTTACGTCCTGAAAGTCTATGAGACTCGCAGTGTTGAATCACAGCGCTTTTAAGATAGCTTCACTCTGTGTCGCTCTTTAATACTTCAAACAGATTTAACACGTACAGTAAAAGTCCAATTGCGTCTTTCCCCCAAAACAAACTCATTTACAGCATTATGAACAGGTAGAATCATAATAAAGATAAGAACAATACTTATTACAATTGAAGAAAACCCTCGTGTCCGATTCATGTCGACGTTTTCCATCTTTGCGCTCTCAACCAAGAAGGAGAATAGCTTTATAATTACTACGTAATCATATTGAAACACAAGATACATGTTCATGCCAGTTTCCATAGCAATACAATAATCATGTTGATCTTTTTTTTTATATATATATTGTTTGTTTTTTCCCTTTTTTTTTTTTTTACCCACAATGATATGGATATCGAATATAGCCAGGCCACTGATGCATTTCCGATAACGTTGTTTAAAATAGTAAACCACATTGTTGGTACAAATATCCGTTTACTCTGTAAGAATGATAATAACAGCGATAATAATAAACTATTAAAAACGATTCCCGTTGCTTCTTGGCGTTGCAAAAGAAGATAAAAAAATAATCCTCGACGAGGGAAGGGGGGAAACTTGGCGGGATAAGGGAGGATGAGGATGTGTCCTTCATCCTGGCTGTGATTCCTAAGGTAATCTGGTGCTAGTAAGACCTGATAAGAGAGTTGCCTCTTCACTGAACCTAGCCTATATTTGTGAAATTAATGGGATTGTGGTGGAATATCAAGGCCACGCCCACTCTGAGGCCACACCCAAATACTGAAGTGTCGTATTTATCAATATAAAAAGTCGCCACGGCCTCAGAGCTGGATTTGAAACAAAAACGTGTTGACTTGTGGGATACTGCAGGGATGTTTGGCGTCGAAATGGGTTCACAGCCAATGTCGTTCCAGCTAGACAGATTACATGCATATACTGTGCTGACATCACACATCTGTGACCCGCTGGGATCTGGCTGTACAATGGCAACTCGAGAGTGTGTATGTGTGAGTATAGACGTGTGTGCGTGTGTGTTGTACATGTCTTTGCTCGTCGGTTGCGGTAGGAGATCGCATGGATATAAAGGGATTTCTTTAGTCGACGCCCTCGAAGCCTTGGGCGTTTTCCACCGCCATCAGAAGCTTCTCTCGCAGGTCTTCAAATGACTCGTACGTCGGGAGGTCCAGGCGATTAAAGCTGCGTGGGAAGAAAACATAATCATTGAGAGAAACACCTTTTACAATGTGTGACAGCATTTTAGAATATCTCCAAATTGTTTTTGGAATCCCATCAACTTAAGAGGAAGGGGACAAATCACTGTGTTTGAGTAAATAAAGTGCTCAAATCCCTGTAGGTCTAAGTCTTACCAGGTGTGAGCACGAGGGAGTTTGTCAGGTGTCCCCCACTGCTCGATAGTAAACAACTGCGGCCCATTGGAACCTGAAATGTATCACATGACTTGTCAAGGACCAATCAGGAATGGAGTCAATTCATTATAGAGGTCTCAAAGGGAAAGGCTAAGATCTGAAAACAGAGTAAGCTGCTACAAACATCTTATCGACTGTCTAATGTTGAATTGTCAAGAGAAATGATACTACAACGCCAGTGACAGTTTCTGAAAAACAAACATGCATTTCAAAATAACACACAAGTACATGTTATATTATATTTAGTGCTGTTGCATAATTAAGCACTATTAAAATCACATCCAAAATACATGTGTGTGTGTGTACACTGTGTATATTTATTATGTCTACATAATTACACACACATTCATCATATATTTAGAAAATCTTTACATGTATATATTTATAGTCACATAATTTATATCATATATAAATGTGTTTTTTAAACATTACGGTAGAGCGCTGTTTACCGTAGAGTTCAGCAAAGCCATTCATTGGCACTCTGGACGTTCCAGTGACGAACTGCAGAAGTCTGATCCGCTTTTCAGCATCCATTAACAACACAGCCTGAGTCGAGACGTAGAGAGACATAGTTAATACTAATACCTTTCATCTTTATCTAGCAGCAAGGAAAACATTTGATTTGTCAAGGAACCAAGGTAATTTTTTTTTCTAGAAATAAATAGATTTCGCCTTCCATTCAAATAAACATGAAACACTGAAAGCTTTTGTAGTTAATGAGCCAGAAATCAATCAATTGATTGCTAACAATGATTCATATTCTATATCTAAATGTACTTAAAACGTATGACTTTTTTGGTGTGTATACCATATTTCAGTGTGGGATTAGAAAATGGCACAAGCTGGACTTAAACCTGCACCGCGGCTCAGCATGTTGGAGCTGGGGGTCAAAGTTTGGCCAGTAAACCCCTGCTAGCAGATGCCATAACTACACCATTCAGGGATAGGGGGGTCATCTGTCTCCTTGGACTGTTATTTATTGCAAAAATAAGTTTGCCAACTCATCAACTGCGGTTGAAATAAATATGAATAGGTCTATAGATGTTAAAAACATCATTGGATGTACAGCTCTGACCTGATAGATTTGCTTCACAGCTAAAGAAATTTGTCACATAGCCTCATTTGCTGTATATATGTACTGGAGAGTAAATCTGTTTGTATTTACCTATGTGTAGAAAGAGCAAGTCTGGCTCCAGACTACTGATAAGAAGTTCCTAATGCGTGCCGTGACTCTTTCATCAGAGTAAACACTCGGTGAGCCGAGCCGATCAAACAAACTTTGATCGGTAACTGCCCGCAGTGCACTTGGCATGGGGTCAGACACACTCATGCATACAAAAGTTTGGACACACTCGTCTGAATTAGTTTCTCTTGATCTTTAAAATCTTTTGATCTAAACGCCTGAAATCGATTTTGAAGAAAAATATGCATTCATGAATAACATTCAAATTTAATGAATGCATTAGTTTGAGGAGATCATTCCAGGATTCACCCATGAATTTGAAATAAACAAGATCACAAAGGACACAGTCTATGTGCTTCTCCATACCTTCCAGAACCACTGGATCACAGGGTGATTAGGACAGTAGCCGTTCTTATAGACGGTGTGCTGCCTCCAGTCATTGACATCCACATCTCCAAGACCACACATCAGCAGCTGGAGACAGAATACAGCCAATAAGCACAGACAGACCAACACTTGACTGCAGAAACCATTACATATTTGTAAATAAACAAAGTTAAGGATTGATAAGATTTAAAAAAGAAAAAAATTTTTTAAGGACATCTCTAATGCTCACCAAGGGTGCTAAAAGGCTGGATAAAAATAAAGACAGAAATATTGTGAAATTGTATTATAATAAAAAAAAGAAAAATTATTTATTATATAGATGTAAATAAAGCATAGAGTTGATAAGATAAGAAAAAGGTCATCTCTTTAAAGGACAGCTCACCAAGGGTGCTATGTTATAAAAATGTTGTAAAATTTTATTTAAAAAAAAAAAGAAAAAAAAAAAAAAATCAACTTACTACAAATCAAGTATTAAAACAAAAACTGCAGCAGAACCTTAACTGGCTGGCTGACATTTATACCATGATCTACGCAGGCTTTATTTTTTTGCACATTTTTTGTATAATTCTATGAAAGCCTTGGACATAGAAGAGTCAGTCTCCATGACAACAGCAGACACTGAGTAATGGTATGTGGGAAGTTGTTACCTCCAGTTCGTTTTCGTCAAAAATCTTTATCAAGTCGATGGGAATGAGTTCAGTGAAGCCCTGTGAAACAGACATGTCAAACATGATCAAAACATTGCATGGCATTACAGCATATTGGCATGCAGCCATACGGAATAATCTAACTTCTGCTACCACCTAGTGGCAATACATGGTACTGCAGATCATTTTTATTGTGCGTGTGTGTGTTAGGGGGGTTATCATGTACCTCCAAAAAGGCGTTCATCTGTTTCTGGACCCGGTTCACAAACCGCCACTGAATCACCAGACTGTGCAGTCAAACAAAAAGAGAGATTGTGAATATAATGGCATATAAGAATTTACAAACGGAGCAAGAGAGAGCAACTCACTCTATGTATTCTTTTTTGTTGTCATTGGTTACAACCATGTCTGATCCGCTCGGTTTCAAATCCACCTGATACGTCTATAAATACATATAAATATGAAAACATCAAAATTACTACAATAAATGTTTTTTTCCATTTAAATTGCAATGCTTATATTTAGACAAATAATGGTGTTACCTGTCCAAAGTTGTCCTCATCAATGCAGAACCGCAAGTCCAGTTCTGTGGGGTCGTTTTCCAGAATCCACTTGAGGGAGTTGTAGTATTCACTGTCCTACATGGTGTACACGAACAGTACACAGAAGAAAAATGAGAAAAGTAGAAATGTGCACGGACACTTAATTCAGAAACAGTGCATTTAAATAGCACTTCAATGATTTTTCTGAAGCTTCTGCAATGTTTTGCTGTGGGTTATATATTAAAATTGGTGTGTGTGTGTGTGTGTGTGTGTGTGTGTACGCACCACTGACTCCATATCATTCAGTGTGATCTGCTTGCCCAGCATCATTTTATAGAACGGTCGAATGAAGAAACCTTCGAAACAAACAAGAAGAATACATTTCCATTTGCAGCAGGGAACAGCAGCTACAAATCAAATCTCAAAAAAAAATATAATAACAACAACACGATAATAAAAACTATAAAAACAGGATGCATCACATGAAAATGCTTCAGGTCAGCTGTTAAAAACAGGTTTATGTACCGTCTAACAGCTTTCCGTGATACACAGCCATGCCAGCCACTCGTCCGATGAACTTGAAGTATGAGAGGTGATCCTCATTACAGAGGCCAGAGTTTGGATTGATCTGAAGGGTGTAGTTATCTCTGCAGACAGAAGAGAGATTTTAAATATATGAATGATGATGTCATCTCTGCTGTGTCCTATTATGAGTGTCATTGAGTGAGATTTAGCAAGATAACAGACCAGCTGTATAACACAAATTTATATTTATAGACATAGGGAGCCAGACAGATATAAAAAAAAATCATTATATATATATATATATATATAAATAAAACTGATTATAAAATAAAAAAAAAAAAGAATAAAAAAAAAAAGAGCAGAAAAAAAAATGCAGATATCTAGTAAAGCCTCTGGAATGAAAGCTAAAAGTAGATCTGAATACCCGGGAGGAAGCGGAGGTGGGTGTTTCAGGATTTATGTGCCAGTTTGAGCAAATCTGCCAAAGAAGCTCAAACTCGCCAAAATCGCAGTGGACAAACACTTGGACACTTACGTGGCTGAGTACTCAAACAGCCCATAATAAGGGTTAAACATCTCCTTGGAGAGCAGGAAGAACCATTCTCTGGCCACGCCCCCATAGTCCAGGCCTTTCTCCGATTCAAACTCGATCCAGAGACGGGCCTTCAGAGTGTCGGGTCTCTTCAGGGACATGATTCGTCTGTAAGACTCCTCCAAGATGTTATTCCTGTGCAGCTTCATCTCGAAGCGGTTCGGGATATCTGCCTGTGGGAGAAAGAGAGAGAGAGAGAGAGAGAGAGAGAGAGAGAGATACTCAGATAACATAGAGTTGGCATCCTGGAATTCATTACGAATCCCAGAATAATAAACTGAAGAGCTCTAGACTTAACATTAAGATTTGAAACAATCGGAGCGCTGTAATCGGCTGCGTTCCTGTCGTGTGAAGAACGATTTAACACCCAACAGAAAAAAAGAAAAGAAAATGCTCTTCACTCCTCGACAAGGATTTCACACAGAATAAATTAGAGGGTCTAGGAATACAGTATGTGACAGGAAAGAGCTCTCTGCAATGTCTCTGAAAACATTTTGTTTCTTACCGGTTTCTTTAACTTTTTTCTGAAGTAATCATACTTCTGCTTGAATTCTCTGGAATAGGGCACCGCCTAAGAGAACACAAATAAACAACTCAATACATAACTATAAAACAGGGTAAACAATAATACCAAAAGACAAGCAAAAAAGAAGTTTTAGAATTTTTTTTTTAAAAGAACAACTGATATGTATTATATTATTTCAAAACACATTCTGGCCACGCCAGGTATTTTTCAATAATGAAAAGAAAGAATACATTTATTTTAGTTGTGTCAAGCATCCAAATTAAAATGGTTTGGTTTACATAATATATGTACATACTATGTATGTTTACAGTATTTTGTATACATAATTTTTTTATTTAAATGCATAAACATTCAGAATGAAATTTTGTTAAAAATAACGTTTTGCTGGATCGTAAAAACAAGCAATGTTTACATTTTAATGCCTCTAATTTAATCTGTTTTAATCTTTGTTAAATAGATTGAATAACTGTAATGCAAACCACTGCAATAATGCAGTAATGGGGATTATTGTGATAAATAAATATTCATTACTACATATAAAAATAATAGCAAAACTAAAAATTTGCCATTATAATCATTTTTTTTTTTAGTCTCAAAAAACATTTTGAAATGAGAGAGAATAAAGGTGCACTCACAGGTCCAGTTATGGCCGGACTCTGAAGGCGCGGGTCTTCCCACTGTGTTTTTTTGGTGTCTAAGGGGAAAAAGGAGATCTTTATATACCCTTATAAGCCTCACATTTTTTCTCAACCTCTTTAATGGGGCTGTTCAACATAAATCAGTGTATACACCACTAGAGGTCGTTTGTGAATGTGTGGAGCTGACAAACAAAACAGGTGTATATTGATCACGGCAGCAGACTCAGCAGTGCTTGAACACACCTGTGTTGTGACGGACACTGAGGACACGTCCGACTTTAATGATGCATGAGAAAAATGATCTCACAACTTGTGTTACCTTAAACATCTAAATTGTTATTGATCACACAGTACAGAATAAAGTAACTGAGACAAAACAACAAATAGGAACTTGAGAGCATATCTGTGAATGGGGCCTGCAGTACTGCATGTGTATAACTGAAGGTTGATTATCGCTCCTAAGAGAAGATGGCAAAACTATGCTGCATTCCAAGATAAATCACATTTTAAAGCTGTGTAAAATTATTTAGAAATCAAATCAAAGGCAAATAAAAGCATCTGCCAAGTGCATAAATATAATGAAGTCAAATTACTTTTCCCATAATATGGAAGTCAATGGGGACCATCAACTGTTTAACTACCAACTAAAAATCCTTTTTTGTGTTCAACAGAAGAAAAAAAAGTTTGGAACAACTTGAGGGTGAGTATATAATGACAACTTACATTTTGTGGTGAACTATACCTTTAATTTAACATGTTAATTTAAATAAGGTTTCACTGAAATGTGAGTAAATGAGTGTCCTTACTATGGTCGATGTAAAAGGTTCTTCCGTCTGCGTGCACTCTTTCCTCCCACCCAGGCTGCGGAGATTCAGAGAGAGAGAGAGAGAAGAACCGAGGCATTAAGATTAGACAAAACCCCAGACCTGATAGACCACTGACACACCAATACAACAACTGTAACGGATAATGTGACGGCAGGAAGGAACAGAAAGATATGACGATTCCTCGGTTCAGTGTGGGAGAGCTTCCACGACAGGGTTCCACTGGCATGCAGAAGAGACCTCATTTATTCACTCTCACTCTGACAAACACTCGCATTCACATACTGCCCCCCCCACCCCGAGACCTGCAAACCCACGTCGATACCAACATCACAAGAAACTGCCAGGCCTGACGAAAATCACAGCCAACAATTCATAACCCACGACATCAAGGGAAGCTGTTTGACGACCCACACACGGGATCCGAAGAGAAAGGGGACAAGACCTTCGTTCACGACTGAGAGACTGTGAGCCAGCACCGAAGACAAGCGCTCTCGTGCTGAACGGGCATCAGCAAAACTGGCATCGAATGAAGCACAGGATGGACACTGTGCAGGGGTGGAGAATGCAGAGAAGAGGATGGATGGATGGATGGATGGATGGAGGGAGAAATGATAATCAACACAACCAGATACAAGAGATACATGCAGGGGAAAATATAAAGTGACTGAGACACAGGACAAATAGAGCTTAATAGAAAGATTCTGTAAGTAAAAAATCATATTCAAAATATACAGTTAAAATAATGCAACCCTTAAAACACACATACCAAGAGTTCTGGGATTTTAAAGTAATGGTGTACGCTAATGTAAATGTTTCAGTGATATTTGGTGGATTACAAACCAAAACCTTAATATTTGGCCTGGTTTTGTGCAGATAAATCATGCAGTTTATGCATTAAAAACTTCTAAAAAATAAAACTTCTAGAAAATTAAATTAAATAAATTAATAAAAAAATGCATTAGTAAAAAATTGAATAAATTAAAACAAAACAAAATAAATTAAAAAAAATAAATAAAAAATGCATTGGTACACAAAAAATGAAACAAAAAAACAAAACAAAAAATAAAATAAAAATATGCACAGTGCATGATCACTGGTAATATCCGAGAATCACTAATCTAATCTGATATAACCCTTTCAAGAAAATGAATGGAAAAAATACTTCTGAAACCAAGGCTGCTTACAAGTGGGCAGTCAATATTGAGCTCTATAACTGAAAGCACGGAACAAAAAACAATTAGAACAAGAAAAAAAATAACGAAGACTGACAGTAAAAGAGTGAAAGCAGGAGTAAAACAGAAAGGGGAAAAAGAAGGACAGTCATCCATGCCAGCAAGGATAAGAAAGGTGGAAAGGTCAGAGGGCGGACAGGCTGGTGGGCAGGCAGATAAACACGCAGGCAGAGAGAGGACCGACCTCCTCTGGAAGATTCTGCCACAAACAGCATCAAGCGTAGAGCGAACCATGTTCCCCCACGCCACCGAAAGAGAAATCACACACACACACACACACACCACCAGCTTGTGAGACAGACTGCAGTCAGTGCAGTGGGAATCATTAATGTAGGGTTTAAAAAAGAAAAAAACCCAGCGTTGTTATTGTTAACTAAAACTAGTAACATCAATTTAAACAAAGATCAAATAGAATAAAAAATAGATATTTAAAAATGAAAAAGCACATAATGAATAATTTATTAATCAATTACGTATAAATTTAAAATGGAAAACTCGTAACTAATATATTTTAATGTATAAATGCACTTTTAATTTACTTGCATTCATATGGCATTTTCAATGTTACACGAAAAAAGCATGAAAATAGATGTTTATTAAGCCCCCGTTTTCTGGCACATATTTCCACAGAAAACCTGAGAAGAGAAGGTGTGATTATCAAACACCGGCATACAAGTACTTCAGCTAGGTGGGGAAAAAAATCCTTAAGAGTTTCTTCACAATCTCATCATGTGTGATGTATATTGCATCAACTCCTGCTTAAAGACGAGTCCAAATCAAAACTGTTCTCAAACTAGAGCTGGGCGGTATGACCAAAAATTTACGGTATTTTTAAAAATTATATCGGTGTCACGGTATTTGAAGGTATTTTTTTTTTTATTCATGACTAGATGACAACATCTACATATGATGGTTGTTTGATCAACGTCAGATTTTTTTTTTTAAGCTGAAGTATTTCCACAGCTGCCGTCTTACAAAATACATTCTGGTAAGATCATTTGTTCGACTTTATCACATGTGCCATCAAAAGTACCGTGAGAGCAAAACTAGAGCAGGCACTGCTGTTGCTAAATATCAGCTGCGAAAGCCTTGAAGACGACACACTTTATTCTTATTGGTCAGATTATGTGACGACAGGCAGGATGTGTACTGCGTGATTTTACTTAAAAAAGTATCTGTAGGTAATCAAATTTTATATCGAATATCTGATATTCAAACAAAACATTAATGATGATCCGCTCGATCAAGGAAAAAAAACTGCGTGGTCTGCCATAATGACGTTGATTCAGCACACAACTGAAACCTATCCAACCTAACGGCTGCCTTTTTAACTCCTCCCCCGAACGCAAGGGGCAGCTCCCGCCAGCCGGTGACAGGCTAGTGCAAGTATTCGTCGATGCTGTTAACCGCTCAACACATACACAGGCTGTGCTTTCATCGATCTCATGCAGACGCATACAGCTTGTCGCGGGACGTTCCACCGCTTTGTGTTCCCGACGCTTTGTACGCATACACTCACCGGTATTGCGGTATATAAAAAAAGAATATCATTTTAAAAAAAAAACACCGGTATTCGGTATGAAAAGGTATACCGCCCAGTCCTAGTTAGTTTATAATGCTCTTGTTGAATTTGTTTAACCCAGTGTTGTTTGCATTAATTTGCATTGTGCAACACTTTACGTTACAATGTCTGTTGTTTTTACATGTGCCTAAAGGAGACCTTCAGTCTTCATCCGTATCTGCTGAGCAGCTTGTCTCTGAGCGTGTACATCAGCAGTGCTTTCTGAGTGTTTCGTCACATGAGATGAATTCTGTTAGGTCTTTCTGTATCACGCCTGCAGGCACTACGTGCTTTTGTGTAGATGCTGCTCATAAGTATTTAATGAAAATGTTGTGGAACTGTTGTTTTACTTGCTGCTTTTATGTAACAGCCATATAACACACAGAGAGCACTTCAAACATCACTATTGTGTGCAATAAAGGCTCTGGAGAGTGGAGTTGTATATGCTAACATGCAGGATTCACTTTGTCTATCTTCTGTTCTCCTTCCACAGTTCAAAGGAGCAGACTGAGCAAGATGGAAGTGATGCTGTAAACATTGATGCCAAAGAATGCTTGGAGGACAAGAGACGTTATGATCTAGCCTGTCCTCCTGTAGTGACTTACGGCACATACCGTGGATTGAGGGAAGTCAAGAAACCAAAGAAGAAGCATCACGTCGAGCTTCATTCCCCCATCTCTGAGGGTGAAGAGGCTACGCAACCCAAGGGCCATGAGGACAATGAGATTTCCTCCTGCACCGTGAACGCAATGAGCTCTGATAGTCATGAAAGCCCCACTGCTGTATATCAAGCATCTCCTTCACAGCAGATAGAAAACGTGCCTGCTCAATCAGTCAAGGTTCTTGTTGTTGAATCTGAACTAACTCTGTTCCGCCGAATCTCTCGTGCTGCAGACTCTGGTCCGTTGGAGACGGACTCAGTCTACAAGATTCTTCAAGCAGAGCAAGGTAACAGCGGACTTAAGAGCGGACAGGAGCATCTCACTCAGAGTGTTACACTTGAAAGCTTCTCGGGGGATAGTGATGATCTGACGGTTTCAGACCATCACAACACTGTTCCCTCTCAAGACCAGAGCCCATCTTTAATTGTAGACAGAACAGATGATCTAGCCCCTGATTCTCAGGCGTGTTGGACTCTGGAGGAATTTGAGCTGAAATGGGATGGAGTGGATGAAGAAGTCGTCTTGCAACTGGAATCTAAAAACATGGTGGATAGCATCCTGACAAATGCCCTTGCTGCCCTGCAGAAGATGGAAGCATCCGAGGTGGAGCGTGAGGTCCTGTCGACCCGTGAACCCAGTGAGGGCTCAGATGCAAAGTTGTTTGAAGGGTTAGATGGAGGCAATAACGCAGAGCATCAGTTTTGTGTGACGTTGACAGACCAGGTTCTTGAGGAAACTCTTGCAGGCCATGTGGACTGCAGCAGATCGCCGCCCTCCTCAGGGTATGAGTCCATCGCTGGCTCCGACACGGACATCAGGTGCATCGTGGGCGTAGCCTCTGACATCCCCACTGCCAGCACTCCAATCAGCTCTCAGAACGATAATCAGGCCTTTCTTAAATATCTCTTTAAAGAAAAGAATGTGGATGAAACCTGTCAGAGCATCGGGAGAAACTCTGCTGCTGATGAGCCATTATCTCACAGTCTTAAGAACATTCCTCATGTAACAGACATCAAGCAGTCATCAGAGGAGCACACGGGACAAGAGGACTGGGTAAGATGGGAAAAGAGATCTCAGGATACATCCAAAGACAATGCAATGAGCAATAACTGCAGACTCGGTGTGATTGACTCCTGTGCTCCATCTGCACATCAGGACAGTCTTCAGCAAAGCCAAACTCTCAGTGAAATGGGAAAGTCATACCCTGTTAGCCACAGTCTTGCTTCTGAAGCAGAAGATTCAAATATGATGTCAGAAACCACACCAGCTCCACAAAGCCATAAGTCTGAAGCACCTTATTCAGACACCTGTGAACAGGAACAGACCTGCCGAGTCTCTCTGGCTGGAGAAGATTCACATGACTTACAATCCAGGACTGAGGTCCAGTGCTCTGGAGGGCACCGCTCTTCTCAGTGGACCTCGGTGAGAGCGATCCACTGCAATGTCAGCAACGACCAAAACCTGAGCCCCGAGGAGCGTTTAGAGACTGCTGGAGCATCAATTGAGTGTGTCTCAGCTCTGAGAATTCACCTGGACCCTGTGGACAGTTCCAGCAAAACTGCAGCCGTCCTTCCCCAACACTCACGATTCCATGAGCTGGACCTGCACCAGGTCGATGGAGGCTTTGCCATCATCAGTGAGGAGGAGGAGAATGATGTGGTTTTCGTGAACGACACTGGGCCCATGCACAGTCCTACCACACGAAGAGCCAAAGCCTACCCCTTTTCCCTGTCCCCCATCTACGAGGAGGAGTTTGGCCGTGAGGAGGTTTTGGGCCCGGAGGCGCTGCAGGTTCCTCCAGCCACAGAAGAGGAGCAAAGGAGCGTGGAGCAGCCGGCCGCATCTGTCCTCTCCCTCCTGCAGTCTGTCAGCGAGAAGCTGCAGTCCAGCGTTGTGTGTGGTTATATCGAGGAGTCTGTTCACATTCCGCTGAGTGACGACAGTGAAGATGATGTTGAGAACTCCAGTGTCCAACAGAGCCGCCAACTCACTGAGGCCAAACCTGAGCGTAAGACTGATGAGGCTCTGGATGGAACGCATGATGAACGGGAATGTGATGGTGCTCTGGGTAATAATGGAAAGAATGCCAATACACCTTTCTATCAGTACTTGAAGTCCAGAATAATAGCATCAGGTGATGAAGAACCCAGAGACACTCAACACATGGTGTGTCATAGTGCAGGCAGCATACTGGTCATGGTAAGCACATTTTATTTTTCCTCTAGAATCTAAAATCCAGTTTTACTAAACAGGGCAAATTAGCATGGGAACGCAATTTCAAAACAACGCTCATGAGTGTGGACATTTCCGCAGTTGATTTACTAACAAAGTGGTTATTAAAGTGGTCATAAAGTGTAGGGCTGGGCGATATATATCGTACAATATATTATGCGCATCTCATCAGTAAAGCCGGTTCTTTGATTAGCGCTA
>JAUCMT010000051.1:769237-784776 GCA_032357475.1 Enteromius thamalakanensis
TACTATTAATATCTTAAAAATATTGTAAAAATAGCCATATTGTGTGTATATACATATATATACATATACATATACACACACACACACACACACACACAAAACGTTTACCTCAGCTTCTTCTCTCATTTCACTGCTTTCTTCCTCATGTCCTCCGTTTTTTGGCAGATAGGCCATCTTCAGCCTCAGGTAGCCTTTCACCCGAGACTTATGACTAAAAATAAAAATCACAAAAGCATGTCACCATACAAGTTTTCATGAATAGTTTTATCCTGTATAGTGAAATATGAAGTCATCATGGAAACCATTCAAATTAAAACACCGCAAAGTGCAGTAATATCCCTGGCTGTCACTATAGCCACAGAGCATTAAGAGATTTACATGTGTTTGTGTGGTATTTGCACATTTTGTTTTGAAAGAACATACAAATCTCAAATGTGCAGTTTTGTATAAAATGTCTTGTCCTCTGAATAAGGTCAAAGAGCAAAACCAACACTGCTGTAACTTTAAATATAACCGCTAATGTTCCTGTACTGTTTGTGAAATTTGCATGACCACTGACCTTCTTGGACGCAGGAGAAAGTCTTTAAACGTGTACGGCCGCTCCATCGCAGGGTCCTCTGTCTATACATCAATAAAACACCACAAATAAACAAACATACATCAAATCTGGGCCAATTTTAGAAGTGTTATAAAGCGAAGCGTTCCCAGCTTGTTTGGGGTTGGAGAACAGGAGATATAGACCCTTGGATAACGTTCAGCTGTCTTATATAAGACTGTTCTCCTGTTACATTTAAACTGCCCACAGGTTGGATATTCACGGCTGGTCATTAGTGGCTACAATTTGATGGAAATTGATGGAAATTGATGGAATTGGCACCTCTGCCAGTGCTCGAAAGCCAAAACTATGTGAGGGAAGGTTGGAGGCCCTAAAGGAAAACGGGAGAGTTTTCCTGTTTGTCAAAGTCTAGATCAAACAGGAGGTGAAACGCATTCAGACTTCAAAACCAGTTCAACCAAAAATCCGCAAGGTAGCTTAATCAATAAACCAACTCCAAAGGAAATATAAATGCATATATATATATAAATCTGATCCAAGTATAGGAAACCGCTTTTTAATATTCAGCAATAAGCAATAGCGGGCAGAAAAGGAGTGCGTGGTCTGGACTGCACCCACGCAGAACTGAACAGTAGATATGTAGGCGGCCGCAAGGAAAACAGACCAGACTCTGTGTGTGCGATCCAGCAAAGAAATCTCACTTCGCCACTGGAAATATTTTAAATAAAAACAAGAGCTGTTGCATTCCTAAATGTCCAGGAAAACGATCTCTGCCTCAAAACAAGTAAACTGGAACAAAATACCATACTGAAAACTGATGATTTTGCCTAAAACAAAACTTGCCAACACCTATATTTTTTGAGACGATGTGCGGTTTGGATGATTTTGAAGCAATAAAGCACAGTTTTAGATATTTATTACTGTACTAAACTGTACTAAAATATTTACATTTTACATTTACGTGTCATTTAGCAGACACATTGATCCATTATCCATAATTTTTATCCATTATTATATCATTATTTAATATTACTTATATTATTAATAATATTTTTTTTTATGGCACAAAATGTAATAAATACATAGCTTACAAAAGCATTAGACATGTTTAAAGAACAAGATTTATTTAGATTTAAAAACACATTTTTATTGTTTTTCTAACTAAATATTTAAAAGAGAGAGAGAGAGAGAGACAGAGAGAGAGAGAGAGAGAGAGAGAGAGAGAAAAAAAGAAAACATTAATTTATATTTTCCAGAGACATAAATTATATAACATTAATTTTTAATAAAAATGTTTTATTTATTTATACATTTTCATTTATATTACTATATTATTTGCATGAATGATACTTAAGAATTCTTAATTAATGACGCTAAAAAACGCAGAAACACCCATTAAAAGAATACAATTTTAAGACTATAAAACCAGAAATTAGACCACAATTACAAAAACTGTATTTAGCAATTATTACACAGCATAAAATTAATTTACACATGAATGGGATATTGAATTGCATTATTGAATTATGTTGTGGTAGGGGCTAAACTAGGCCACCCTGGAGCATGTCCCATTTTGGCAGGGGAATTGGTTTTAGTTGGGATAGCCCTCTCAGAAGCGGCCTTAGTGTTTACATTCCAAGCAATTCCCTTTCCACTCCGTACAGGGATATGGGCTTCAACCTTTGAGTTGCTAAATTACAGTCATGTGACCCTCAATAACTTCAATCTTTTCACTTTAGGGCTAAAACTTGCTACTAAAACTACAACAGCAAAGTAGATATTTACTTGAGCAACATAAGAGCACATAAACTTACCGGTAAATGGCAAAGAGGCACGTCCACCTGCCCAAGGAAGTCATCTCTGGTCTGTATACAAAAAAATGCGAGAAGAAATTAAAACATCAGAAAAAAAATACTAATTCAGAAATGTGCTTGTGTCACAGTGACTGACTTTAGCAGGACTTTGCAAGGAAAACCAAAGATGAGGATAAATACACACCTATATAACCCAAGAAGAATAAATAAACGTGTATGTATGAGAAAGAGAAAGAAAATGCAGAAATAAGGACAGTGTTAATTTCAAAAGCGTCACTTCAAATGGGAACACCCTGACAACCAACCCAGTGAGGAGCAGCAGATGGGCAATGAGTGAGGGTCAAAGGTCAAAGCCAGCAGGAGTGTATTAATGTATGAACCGCCAATCACAAGCCTTCAATCCGCCCACCAATTCCAATAAGCAAACTGTGAGATTGTCAGCTGTGATTGTCAGGTGTTTAGGTCATGGTAGACCTGTAGATTACCTGACCATGGTTGAAATGCCCATTCTTTGACCGATCATGACCAATGTGAGCCTGTGTGTGGAATAAACTTATTAAGACAAGTACGAGTACATACACCCAGTTTGGGGTGCATAATGTTAAGGGCACTGAAAGTAAATAAACCGCCATTAACATGCATAATAATAAAAATGACATTAACCCAATTAATTTGAATACACACAGGTGTAGTTGTCTGATTCAAGATTCAAACATTGACACACTCTGGCAGCAGAAAAACAGTACAAAAACACTCTTGATAAGCAAAGCAGAGCATAGACATAAAAAAAAAGAAGTAAAAAATAAATAAATAAATAGAAATAAAATAGAATTTAAAAACAACTAAACAAAACAACAAAATAAACATAAAAAATAAACATAAAAAACTAAATAAATAACAATCAAAAGTACAATGCCACAAAAAACCTAAACAAAAAAGCAACAAATAAAACCTAATAAAATAAAACTACTGAACTAAGTAAAATAAAATTCAACAATTAAACGAAAAAAAAAACAACAACAAGTAAATAAACAAAATAAAACAAAAAACTAAGTAAAAAGACAAAATAAAAGACAAAGACAAAAATAAAGAAAAAGCTAATAAAACCTAATAAAATAAAACAAAAGTAAATAAACAAAAACAACATAAAACAAACTAAATTCAAAACCAAGCAGAATGGGTGGACAATAAAGCTTATTTATTGTGGAAAGGTTAAGCATGAGTCACTATTTGTGGTGGTGAGTGAACGACAGGGCTACAAATACATTCTCAAGCCCCTATTCATCACTGAAAACCCACCATGCTGAAGACATTCCGCTGATTAAATGTTAAGCAGTTGTGAATCACAAACAGAAGCAAAATTAAGCCATTAATTAAACCAAAGGTATGAAGTAATGACCTAGAAAGCTAGCTGAATCTTAAAGGTCACAGTAGAAGAATTACGTCCATTGGATCTTGGCAAAGATTCCTGTCACTACGGAAACTATTTTCCTATCCTTCTGCAATAAAAATGATGCTCTGAAGAAGTAAAAATGATTTAACTGATGTCTTGTAACTTCACAGCGACTTTGAGACCATTAAGATATCATGTCTTTATGACCCTGAGAGCCCCGTTCCCACACAACTCCCTCAGTGTTAAAAATAAATATTTGCTTAGTCATCATCTATTACAAAGCTGAGTTAGCAGGCGACTTAAAAAAAGGCAGAAAAGTGCAAAAATAGAGAACCAAGCCATGTTTAAAAACATGTAAACATAAAACATAAAAATGGTTAAATAAACCAAAACAACAGATCAAAAGGAGGGAAACGAGAAGAAAAGGATCCTGTTACTTTGTTAAGCTAAAGGTCGCACAGCTAACGACCCCAAAGTTTAGGGTCAAGGGTTATGTCAATAGGACCTGAGAAAAAACTTCCGACAACTGATCCGCAACACGCAGAGATGCTAAAATAAGACTGGAGCCCCCACAAATTTAGCAGCAGGGTTCCTGTCTGAGCGACAACAGCTAGTTACCAGAGCAATAGGAAATGCTGACAGAGCTTGGCTCTTCCATAAAATCTCATTTTGATTCTCTCGAACTCTTCTTCTTTCACCTATGAGGCTTTTTAAAGCTCTAAATCCTGAGCTCTGTTAGAAAGCTGCTAGAGCAGACTTAAGTGAGATTTGCCCCCGCATTTCTTCAACATGCTTGCTAAAACTTGTGAGACAGCAAACAGTCACATGTATTAACCTAAGAGTGCTGGCAAGTCTACAAGAATCCCAAACCCGCAGGAAATGAACGCAACAAGTGACGAATTAAATTTCATAGTTATTACATTTGGTAAACTCAGCAAAACTGTATTGTAAGAGCGGGTATTATTCGCAAACAAGGACTTTAAAGGTTATGAAGTTTTACAAGCCGTATCTTAAGAGACAATTCAGAATATTTTATATTTAGAAGCAACAACAAATGCATGCTTGAGGTATTCAAAAGAGCAGTCTTGACAGCGAGAAGTAAACAGATCTGTGTCAGAGAGGTTCAGATGAAGAATTCCGCTGCTGGAACATTCAGCCCCTTGACTGACTCATTTCCAGTAAAGCCTTTTGAGCAGGTACTGGAAATATATATGCTGCCGTTAGCTGCCTAGCAAATAGGCATGTGTATGACATTCCTAATTGCGGAATGTGGACGTCTCAGAGATTCCGGACCTTCCGTTTGCAAGGGCAACATCTGTAAAACTGAAGTCCTGCCTTCTACATCCCATCGGAAAGATGCCCTTAGGATGCATGATGAATACTAGTTCTAGTACTAGTAATGGTTGGTGACAAACTGATGAATGTCACATACTTTCAGCGTGTCAGCGCTACACTGATAAATTGGTTTCTATGATTATGATTAATGAATCACTGAAGGGACTTTCAAAGCCAGTAAACTCAATGGTAACTTGAAGGGAATGACAAATTACATGTGGCAAAATAAAAAGAACCAGGAGGACTGTTTGGAAAAAGCAAATGCTTAAGATGTGAGAAACTCTGAAAACAAAGCCTTGAGCTTAATAGAACTATGATGCATGACGATTTTCTAAGTTTGTGCAATAACACTTCAGCAAAGTGCTGTCAAAACAACAGTATGTGTAACTATATATTAGACGTTAATCACCACAGAACAGCTGTTACAAGAGATGAACAGTGACCCAGGCTAATGGAGAAAGGGCGCTTTCAAAACCAACAACAACACTTGACACGGGACTAAAGATAGAACAGGCTCCTCTTCAAAAGAGAAGAAAAAACACAAGTGGACAAGCCCCCATGAATGAAGTTACATCTGAAAATGCTTCTGGCTTCTATATATTTTCCACTTCTTGAATATCTTGAGTATAAGAGTTTGTATGCTTGTTGGGAAACTAAAGACAGTGTGGTTACGTCTTGCTCTTGGCCCCCATTTTTGTGGAATTTTCATTTCCCAGAATGTGGGCAAGTCATTCCTGAACCCACCTCCTCTTTCCTCCACCGAAATCCTGCTACCTCTTCTTTCATCTGTTTTTTCCATTCTTCAGTGACTTACAAAATTTCAAAACACATTTTGAGAAGTCTACACCCAACAGTGTACCTTGGGTAACTAAACAATGATTTGTTAAAATACAACAGAAATTAAGCGCTTTATACTTATACTTTAACTTTGGACCCTCTGTCGTAATTACCTGTGGATTACTGCTGGTAGGTGCCTTTCCAAAGCCAATATCCCGTGCAAGGATGGGGCCGTGCTCGCCTCCCTGGCTGAAATAAATCTTAAACTTTGGCTGTTGGGAGTTCTGTTCCTTTCTAATTTTGAACGTGCAACCTTGAGCACCGTTCTCAACAATCTCACTCTCAGTCTCCATTTCTGAGATCGGGGCATGAAGATTTGGCATAGATCCGAGCCGGGAAGGAACTCCTCTGGGCTGCAACGGTTGCGAAGCGCTCCTCTCAAGTCTGATGCGAGGATACCGCACCACACGACTGCCTTTAGTGCCTGTGACACCCAAATCATTTATGTCAACCTGAGGAGTTGGGCTAGGATGCCTTCCTTGGTCCTGTTGAAGCTGGAAGACAAGTCTTTGAGCTCCAGGACCTCTGTCTGAACTTTGCTGAACAGACCAACGCCGGCCATTCTGGTTATTCTCGTTATATGGCATGATCCGGAACTGTTGGACATCCGAGCCATCTGCGGATCTTCTTCGAATACAAACACCTCCAATGGTAATCCCTTGATTATTGGGTAAACCCAAACTAGAGTTTTGTCCATCACAACGCCGGACGCAAAAGACTTGCCTCTTAGGCTGGATAGGCTCAGTACCTAGTTCCACATTCTGGTAGGATGGGGCTTCTCCTCTGTGGTAAGCTGGAGGTGGAGGTAAGGGCCAGTTTTCATCAGGCTCAGTGTATGCGGGAGCTGGATCATGAGGGTACCCTGGAGGTGGGTCATAGGGCAATGCATCTTCTTGAGGTGCAGTTGTGCACTGAAGAGATATCTGGACAGAGGTGCTCTTGGTCGCCCGTGGTTCAGCTTGACCCTGGAGCTGTGGGATGAACATGGAAGAGCTTCGCTTTAGAGAGGCGTCCAAACAAGCACCCAATCCCGGGCTCTCTGAAAGGTCTCTGTTTTGAGTCTGCGTATGGAACATCGTAGCCCCTGCGCCGCTGTAGCCAATCTCATCTCCGTCCTCCACTGTCCCATTTAGCTGCTCCGGCGCAGTGTTACTGCGACCTGATCCAAAATACAGCCGAAGCCGGTGAGACATTCTCCTGTCTGCCTTGATCTGTCTCTGTCCAGCTCTTGCTGGATCTGTCTCACCCACTGTTTAGTGTGTCTGATCCCCTTTTGCTCTCCCTCTCTCTGTCTTGCTCATCCACCCTCTTTCCTTTCTTTCTCTCTCTTTCCCTTACTCACAGACAGAGGCTGCGTTTCGTTTCACAGCTACCAGAAGCGCTGCCAGGGAGCTTAAAAGTTCAACCCACAAACTTCAAGGAGAAAGAGAGAGAGCGCGAGAGAGAGAGAGAGTGCACGAGTAAAAGCTGGAAAGAACAGGAGTGACGGGGAAAAAGAAGAAGAAAAAAAAAATCCCATGTGTCAAACTGTTTGAGCTGAAGTCCGATAGCAACAGACAGCAGAAATAGCCCAAGTGGCAAGCTGCATTCCAGGCATGATTGGATAAGGACGCCTGGCGCTCTTGCAAGCAAAGGTGAGGGTAGGGTGGCCAAAGTCACATGATCCAGATGGTGCCTACCCCCACTTCCCGGTTAGACCCAAACAGCACTCTCTCAGCTGCTACTGATCTGTCAGAAGGAACTAGACCGCCGGGGGTGGGATGAGAGAGAGAGGAATCACAGCTGACTCAGGAAACACTCTACAAGCTCATAATTCGTTGTGCTCATCCCACACACAGGGCACACTGGGCCAAGCCAAGCTGGGACATGGTGTTACCCACATCTCAAGCTGGTAAAAGGAGGACTCAGAGCTACTTACTCCCAAAAATATAAAACAACACAAAAACAAGTCATCACTCAGACCTGTATGGGTAAGCAAAAGAAGTATTAGAGGTTTACCACCATCGTTAGAGACATTTTCTAAGGAATATCCAGGAAATGTACATTTACTGGAAAAAACACTAGAGCTTTTCATGTTTGGGCCTCTGTATAGACATGCAGTACATCCCATCAAGCTTCTACAGGGTTGGCACGGATGAAATGTTCCGTCTCCATAAAAAAAAATAAAAACTCAAGGGAAGTTTTAAACCACAAGACAGTCACTCTCTTTCAACACAGTAACAATGAATCAGGATTCAGCCTAGGGCCATTTCATAAGACAGAGAAATAAAATCTACAATCATAACCACTCCCTAAAACAAAAGCAACAAAGCAATTTACTATCCTCTGCACAACTTAAAAACCATCTTAAATCGTGGGTAATTTCAAAAACAAAATAATAACAACGCATTTTTCTCAAAATGACTGGAAATATGATCAATCACGGATAACTGACAGCCACATTTAAAACACATAAGCCACAAGCCTGTGCTAAATGCTTCATAAAAACTGTTTGGGGTGAATCATACATTTACATTCACAAATACAATCCACAACATCTGAATCTTTAGATCAGCATTCAGAACTCCCTGCTAACAGACATGCGAATGTCATAATCGATTTGACACAAAACTGCTGACAGGCTCAACAAGTTATTAAGGACGAAGTGAAAATCCAGAGAGATGACACTACACTGTCCGTATTCAAACTCAAAGAGACAGTGCAGACAGACAGTGCTTTGTCCAAGGAGAAACAGAGGACAAAAGCCACTTAATTGCCAGGGCTGTGAAAGACTGCATGTATATCAATAATGCAACACAGGCCAACATCACAGTGCCAAAAAAATTATTTTCTAGCTTAGACTTTTTGTCTTGTTTCCAAACAAAATATTAAAAAATTGTTAAAATCAATAAGGATTTTCTAGACAAGTAAAACATGTTGTCTTGTTTTCAGGAAAAGTCAAAGTTATGTGAATCTTTGCCTAGAACAAGCAAAAATAAAGTATAAAGACAATATTTTGCTAATCCAATTGGCCAATTAATTAGCTTGTTTTAAAGTAAAAACTCGCTTAATTTTGACATGTTTTTTAACTGAAAACAAGACAAAATATTTATACATCTTGGCTGGAGACAAGACAAAAAATCTAGGCCAGAAAAGCATTTTTTTCAGTGCGGAAACCATGTTAACTCATACTAGACAAGTTTTAACAATAATAAAAAATAAACAGAACCATTTGTAATTTGAGCTTCATCCAATTTTGCTTGTTTTATCATCCACTAGTCAGAAATTATAATTCTGGTTGCTTACTAACAATATAAACTCATCAAATTTAGAGTATGGATTGTTATAAAAGGCAAATAAGATGTTACGAGGTAAAACTACTACAAATGCACAGCGACACCATTTAGAGCAACACCAGTCTGACATAAACCGTGAAGTCAGTGCGGCATCGTATTGGATGGAGTGAGCGAGACAGACTCCAACTGAAAGAAAAGCCTTTATTGTGAGTGTGGGCGCTCTCTAAAGGGGGTATTGTTTTGGAGGGCACACATGCCTTGCAGTGGGTGAGCTGCGAACAAAGAACGGAGACATCATGGCGTAAGCATTAGTTTCACAGTGCCAAACATTCTGGGAATTACGACAGAGGGCTTCCACACATAGCACCACTTTAAATAGTATTTACTTAGCTAAATACTATTTCTTAAAAACCGACATTAAGCCTAAGCAGCAACTGAACGATAGCAAATGGGTGATTTGACTGTTTTCAAGAAGCACATTCGCTTACCCACAAGCCTCTAGGGTGGTTATGTGTCTCCATGACAGCGGTTTTTGGAAGGATCTACAAAAATTGCTATAAATTGTGGTGCACATCAATCCACATCTTATCTACAAAGAAAAGCTATTATCTTGACTGTCTTGCTTGGACCACAGTAAAACATGCACCAGTTGGTAGTGGAACTTGTTCATTATATCTAGCTGTTAAACAGCTTGAAGAGGCTAAATGTTTTGCACAACAGAAAGTAGAAGGATAGAGGTACACTCACTAAAAAAGCAGGAGAGAGGGTAAGAAAAGGATAAAATATCTAAGAAAAACAAGGCTACTGATGAGAAGACATAGGGAAGAAAATGAAGAGATAAGAGGGATGGAAATAGACACAAAGAGAATGTATGCAAAAGAGCGTGAAAATCATTCATTAAATCTGTGTCCAGTCAGTGGGACACCATCCATGCGCTCCCTCAGACTTATAAGGAAGACGCTCGGTTCTTCACAGCTCTACACTGAAACTCGGCCAAATCACACAGGGGAGACAACAACCTTTTCTCTGTGGACTGCAGCAGCTCATGCAAAAACAACACATCCATCACAGATTTAACTGCCTGGTCACACACTAAAAGGGTATTACGAGTCAAAATTTTGAGGCTTAAAAAAGTGCATCATAAAAAGTACTCCACAGGGTTAATAAAGGCCTGAAGTAGTACTCCAGTTGTCTGATAGTAGTAGTAATACATATCTAAGATGGCTTGAGGGTGAGAAAATCATGATAATTATTATTTTTGAGTGAAATATTTTTTTTTAAGTGACATCAAATCTACTACACAAATGTGCTTCAGGCTACATTGGGTATCATCACAGTACAAATTTGCATATCTAAGGAAAATACATGAATGCATAAAAAAGCTAGAGGAATTTCTCCTTCCGTTTCAAAGTTGATAAGTGTTACATGCGCTTACCAATTTTTTCTTGCTGTGACCCATTTGTGGGTTGCAAACCACTGTTTTCAAAAAATTGTAAACAGCCAATAACGCCTTAACATACACGACTGTGGTTTTCAAAAGATTAGCATTTAGTATAGATTACATTTTAAGATTCAGACAGCTGAACTGAGGGACAACTCTCTGCACAACTGGGTCGCAAAACTTTTAATTGTTTAACTGCAGTCAGTCTGACTGATATAAATAAACTCTAAACTGGTTCTCACATCATCTCCTTATTAGAAACACAAGTGGTTTCGTAGTACAGCAGAAAGAACCATAGGTAACTGCATACCAAGCAAAGCAAGTGAGCATTGTTGCTATGGGGATAAATGGTTTAACACTGACGTTTGTTGCATAACAGTAAAATTTTATCTTTTATCATTTCACAATTAGATCATTTAATAATGTACCTATCAGTGCATGGAAAACAGCTACATCTACAAGATTTTCTAGGCCATAAAATATTAAAAACTTTTCTGCAGTCATTTCTCAGAATGCTCTAATGATTCTTTTGGAGGAACAGTTGAGAGATGCAAGCTATTTTCAGACTAACTTTTTTGTAATGAGGAAAAGAAGTGAAAACTGGAACACCGGTTAACCGGAATCACAGTCACAGAATCACAGAAAAGTGAGGCAATGACAAATGTCCTAAGAATTTCCAAATCTGCCCAAATAGCTGGAGTTTCTGGTGAATTTGGTCCTGAGATCACACTGATAGACATTACACCCAATTCAGATGTAGCGTTTATTGTGGCTGAAGCCTTTGCTCGATAAATAATCTGAATTTCAAAATTGACCAAGGCAGTTGACAGCGACTGATGTGATTTTGGAGCAAATTATAATTGATGTGGTTCTTACCAGGCGGTTTTCATCAAACACCTCAAACAGAAGTCTATGGTTCTGTGGACAGACCTGCAGACATAACAGAAGATATAACAAACTCAATGTTTGGCATAGTACTGTTGAAAAAAAAAATTAATGAATGGCTTGTGAACAAAAATACACATGCACACACACATTTCACAGTCACATGCAAGCTACTTAACCAACCCGAAACAGGCACTTGCAATGTGCGATATACTGTAAAACTATTTTACTGGCAGGGTTGTTTTCTGAGATTCAGGTGCCAAACCTGGTTTGGGTGTGAATCTAGGTACTGTAATGAATAGGGAGGTCATTATCATAGGCTTAAAATAGCATCTATTAATCACGTTCATGTGAATGGACTTCTAAATGTTGCTTGTGCGTAAAACGATCTAGTGAAAGATTGTGAGCTGCTTCATTACCGGCCATTAACGTCACAAAATTACGTGCTGCCTCTAATAATAGATTATTACAGTTGTGGCAGTGTCGAAAGGTGAGGCATAGTAACAGATGTGCATATTTCAGTGCTAAGTTTTAAGAGCACTGGAAAACATTAAGATTTAATTAAAAAACATAGCAGTGCCTTCCATGTATATGTAATACATGATTCATCTGGGGCCCAGCTGTGAACAAAACAACAAAATAAGTAAACAAATATAGAAAAATTGTATAAATCAACTTACTCTGAAATAGAATTCCTCATTCCATTTGGGATTGAGAGTCTAAAAAAAAAAGAAACAATCAAAAATATGTTTATTAATGCATTTCAACATTTTGCAATTTCAACAACTTTAAATTGTAATGTTACAACGTCTATCAATATCTGTAATATTTTTAATGAACTGATGATTAATGTTTTCCACATTTATTAATTACAGATGGGAAATAAAGCACAGCAAGCTTAAAAAAAATAAAAATAAATAAAACTTGTTCTTATTAAATATCATATTATACATTTAAAATGCATGTATCAAAGTGAAATTTAAGCATTTAAATTCTGAAAATACCCGCTTGCTAAGAAATAAAAGAAAGCCAGGGTGGGTAAAAAGAAAGTAGGGTCCCTAAAAATATTCAGCTACATCAGTGACAAGTATGCCATTACCTTGATTAAATTTACAACACAAAAAGGAAATTTAAAACAGCAAACCTTGGCTAATATTTACTATACTTGAATAACATATTTTACAGTCGCTCACAGACAAAGATAAATAAAAGAGAAAGACATTCAGACAGGGAGAGTGCACCTGCCCTTGCCTGCTATTGATCCTTTTAAGTGGAAGAAGAATTGAATAACTAAGTCTACATAGCAGTCTGACTGACAATTTAATTTAAATGCCCTCAGAGGAGTACCTTAATTGATTTACACAATATAGAACAAACATATGCAATGGTAACAAATACATGCTTTCAGTTTGACCATAGCTATTTAATCTGTAAATTTGAGTGAAACATTCAACTTAAAGTTTTGAAAACTTTGATATGTCATGAACTGACATGACATGAACAAAATAGTATGGAATCTTATATGTGTCTAATTAATTTCACATTGTGAATCTCAGATTCTCCATGTGGCCTCAAAGTTACACTAACACATTAGAATGTCATTTGCACAAGAACTCCTTGATTGGCAGGTCATAAACATACACATACGTATATACTGATATAATTCGCACACACAGACATGCAGGATGCTGTAAATACAACTGATTTATTGGTCTGTGAACCATGTGCCAAAGCTTGTGAAAATACTTCAGGTTATTAAAGCGTAGAAGCACACCCAGGTGTAAATTATTCAAGAAGAACACAAAGTAACGTCTGACGGAAGCGCTGGCCGATCGAGATCGTTTTCAGCCTTTTGACCACACAGTATAGGAAAGCTTATGAGATTTTATTTCACTACATTTACATTAATATGTGTCAATTGATATAACATTAAAAAGTAAACACCTACATTTTTTCTAAGAAACAAAATTTAATATATAGAAAACCTGCATAAGGAAGCTATGAGTGGTGCTCGAACTAATCAGATTTTGATTCAATGACAAAAAATTTTTTTATTGATTCCCAGAATTTTATACCATCAGCAAAATCAATCTGCCAGCTCTGGTTTATTTTTTTATGTCTTTGCACATCTCCTTATTGTATGAAGTCAGCTAATTGTTCTGGTGAACTGAAATTCTCTCTCCTTGAATCACCTATGACGGCCATGGCCTTTACTTTCCTCCAGTTTGAGTCTTCCTGACATGCCCACTGCATCTGCTTTCTATCCTACTTGGTAAATGGCTAAATCAAATCCATTGTAGGTTAATTTTCTACCTATCACATACTCAACAGCCTTCCCACAACTACTAGTCCCACAGGGCTCTGCACTTGGACCGCTGACATTATCTGTTGCTCTGTTATCAAACCACATACTTTCTCTTAGCACTGTTATGCCGACAACACTCAATTCTAGATCCTATAATCTCCCTCCATTTCCACTTTCTTCATAGTCTGCATCTTTCACGTTCCAGCTTAGATAACTAATCATCACCTTAAGCTTAACGTAGACAAGGCTGACTTCCTCTTATGCGAGGCCAAACAGCCACTAGTCAATCCATCTCCATGTCTGTCGAGGGTCATGCAGTTATCACCTCGTGACTAACAGAAAATCTTTTCACAGCCTGCAACTCAACTTCACCCTTATTTATCTTTGTCTATACAAGGTTTTACAATAGGTAATTGACTATTGTAAACATAGTTGTGTAGTTAAAATGGTTTAAACTGGCATCTCACAAGATATGCTTATGTAAACCAAGAGAACTTTACTTAATAAGGAAAAAATAGCAGGCTTTCAATAATAAGAATGTGGCCCAATCATATATATGTGTGTCTATTTTATGTATATTTGGTGTCAAAACACAAATTGGTTGATTTTTTTTCTTTCTGCAACATTTGTGTCCTCGTTTTTCCAAATGACTCCCAAAACAAAAGCAATTAATGAAAATTATATTCTGGTAAAATTGTATAAACACAAATATAAAAATGACCACATCACTTAAAAACTTGCGTCGTTGTTTTTATTATTATTATTTCTTACGTTTCCATTAATAATATTCAGTGCAATAAATACTTCGGACACGAAAAAAAAAAAAAAGTAAAAATGTAAAAGCGGAAAGTGCATTAGCTATAAATTAAATTATAATTGTTATAATAACTGATATATATATATATACATATATATATACACACACACACATATATATATATATATATATATATAGACATATACTGTATATACAGACATATACAGTGAGAATATTAAACTTTAAAAAAAAAGCCTGGTTAAAATATAGGGTTAAATATTTGTTTATAGTGACACGATGCTCTGCTTTTTAGTGCCACAGGCCACTGAGTTCCCAGACTAGTCTATCAAAGCAGTACGTCTAAAGCATCTGTCAACACTGAGACCTGGGGAACAAGGAGGCTTATGTTCCACGCAGCGGTGCATTGTCAGCTATTAATAACCAGAAGAGTCTGCCAACACAACACAGGAGATTCCAGACTAAAGACTTTACTGATTAGTGATTTAATAGAACTGAATGGACCCAAATGCTGACTGACTTTTTAAATCAATTTATCGCCTGCCTAAGGCAAAACTTTTAGTTTTCATTCAGTGGTCTAAATGAACCTTGTAAAGAAAATGTCCAGTATATATATATTTCACCCAAAAATGAAATGAACAAAAAATATTTTTTTAATAATTTACTAGTAAATGTAACTAATATATATGTATATGTATATATATGTGTGTATGTGTGTGTGTGTGTGTACAGGTTTTTATATCCTCGTAGGGACCAATTGTCCCCACAAAAATAGGAATGCTAGAAAATTTTGACCTCGTGGGGACATTTGTTAGGTCCCCATTAGGAAACAAGCTTATAAAACACACAGAATTAAGTTTTTTGAAATTGTAAAAATGCAGCAAGTTTCCTGTAAGGGGTAGGTTTAGGTGTAGGGTCAGTGT
>JAUCMT010000051.1:787252-799212 GCA_032357475.1 Enteromius thamalakanensis
ATATACGGCTCAATGTGAAATCACGCACCTGATGGCATTTACCGCTGATTACAGGATCGGGTTTACTGACAAAACGCGCAAACATATTGGCCGATCTGGATCGGTGCATCCCTACTTTCAAGTACATTCAGAGGATTAGAAACGCTAGTTTGTGCTCCAGTATAATCGGTCCGCCGAAACTCATCCAGTAATAAACATTCTGTGGTGTAAAAATAAATGCGATTAAAATGCGTAAAAAAAATTTTTGCGTCATTTTTGTGTAATTAATTAATCTAAATTAACGGCCCTAATTTATTTATAACAAATTATATGAATTATATGAATAGAAAACCATGTAAATATTTTCTAGACTAGTCTATGTCTAATATAAAATAACAAATAAATATGTAAGTTATAAATATGCTAAATAAAAAAATACTAAATACATACAGCCTATAACAAATGATAATAAGCATACCCTACAAAACACTGAAGAAATTTAAAATGTTTATTAGCAAAATGAGTAAGAAAGCTTGGAGACATGGCGTACACCTTGATGTCAAATAAAATAAATTACACAAGGTAGGATAGAAAATCTGCAAACACTGCAGAAACTTCCAGTATCATCTTAGATAAACGGCCAAAGTCAACAGGTTTTCAAAATTCTAAATATTGCCAAACAGGCGATTTTGCGTTTTGTTTTCTAATTAAATCTTAATTTTCAAACTAAATGATTAATCATTTTTAAAAATCAAAACTGTGGTAGGGGATGACATCATTGTCGGCCAGTGCAGTAGTTTTGGCTTAAGAGTTCACCAAAAATTTTTAATTCTGTCAACATTTATTCAACCTCAAGCAGTTCCAAACCTGTGTGAATTTCTGTGGTTTTGGGTCACTTTCTTCAAAATATCTCCCTTTGTGAGGGAATTCATACAGGTTTGGAACTACTTGTGTGTGAGTAAATGATGACAGAATTTTCATTTTTGGATGAGCTATTCCTTTAGCACTGGTATCACCGGAAACAACGTCTGTCGCAACAAGCCTAGAGCACAGCTCCCTAGAATTTGCAATGCATTGTGGCATTGAAGCGAACGTTCCAGAGCACTGAAAGGATATCACACATTCCCTGATCCGCTGATTGAATCCCACCCTATGTTTCCATGAGGGATCTTACACCTGAAACCTTAAAGAGATTACACCGACATGGAGACGTGAAGACTTTCACAACAATAAACACAAGGTTCAAGGAAAATGTCACCATGGTCACTTTTTTTAAGAACTCGAACGGAATTTTACTGAATTCACAGAAAACTTAAAACGCAAAAGCAAAAACAGCAGGCTGTGTTACTAGGAACTGCTGATTTGACCGATTCCCAGGTGGTTTACTCTCTGTAAGGGCCTGGTGGGTGTTTTCATGCTGTTTATAATACTAACCAACACCTTTCCCCTACATCCACTACAACATGGTCTCACATATACAGATAAGAAGATATATTCGTTTTTGTGCATGTTAGGGGGAAAACACACGAACGTTTGGTCAAGATCCAAATTCCAGTCTCAATTAAAATATTAAAATATTGACACTTTAGTTGATTTGCTTCTCAAACCCATGCATTTTAGCATCACTAGCAGTATGCACTTTAATTTGTGAAAATATGCAAATGAAGCTTTAGCCTGAAAGTAAAGCTCAGCATTTTTCATTCACTGGCTTCTGTAACAGTTTTTTTTTTTTGCTTCCTTTCCTTTTCTTTAGTCTGCTAAAAACAGCCTTCTCTGGCTTTTAATTGCAGCGTCTGGATTTCCCGTCACCTCTAATTGAATGTTTATACAAGGACTCCACTTTCTTGATTAGGATAAAACAATATGCCACTTTTGAGGCTGGATGTTCTTGCCTTTGTAAATATATTACGCATTTTGAACAGATGGATATTGTCCTGCTATAAATGGAAATGTCGTTTCCAAGAGAAGATCAAAAAAGTGATGAGTGACGCATTTATGTGTGCAGATGTAAAAGTGAAGTGTATGAGTATTAAAAAATTGGCTAAACCATTCTGAGAATAGTCTGAAGACAGACGGAAAAGTATGTCTTCTTTTGGAATTTCTTGGACCTTTGAATCTCTTGGCCAGCGTTAGAGAAAACCCCAGACGCCCAAATCAGTGTCCCATTGTCTCGTGGTAAAGGCCACAGAGCTGCTCAGGTGTCATAGGGACACTAACAGTGCGCACCGTTACCATAGAAATGGGCGACTTTGTCACAAGGGACTTGGCTCGGTACTAATAGTGTGCAAAAAGCTAAAATGAGAGGGGAACAGAGGAAATTACAAATCCAAAGGAGAACTCTGAGACAGAACGCTCTCACTGATCTCAGCTGATTCGAGTAAACTAAGGATGAACAGGATTATCGACTGCATGTGCAAAAACTGCAGCTTCATTGCCATTTTTCAAGGACTTTTAAGGCAGATAGCAATCTGCTGTCAAATGACAACAAGGTTTAAGAACTAAAGCTTGCTAACACTTGGAAAACAACAAAGATGAACAAAAAGCTAAATATTACTGAAACAAATATATGGATAAAAAATTTCAAAGTTAAAAAGGACTGTTTATTTGCTACCACAAAATAAATAAATAATATAGATTTTATTTGTATTTTATTTTTACGTTTATTTACATTTTATATTTTAAGTAAAAGCCATGAAAGATTTTATTTTTTAGCTCTTTACTGGAAATGAAATAAAATAAAATACCAATTAAATAAAAGCTGCTAACTCATAGATTTTTACAGATTTTTTTTTTTTTTTTACAAAGGAACAGACTCACTTTTCTGCAGAACTTTCTTCCAAGACAAAATTAAAGCAATATGTTTCATAACATGTTAAAATCTGAAACAGACCGGATATCATGCTCCTTTCCGTTCTATTATTTTTTTCAGCTTTTGCTATTATTTACAGAGGGGAGGCTCTCTGATTTCAGCATAGCCAAAAACATTCAGAAATTACTTGCAAATGTTCTAAACCTAAAGCGACGTTGTGCTATGTGCATTTATTAAAACATTTGAAAAAAAATATAGAAGTCAATTCAAATACAAATAAAGTGATAAAAAAAGGTATATTTTCCTTTCCCATTACATGAGTGGGTCATCTAGGTCAAAGGAGATAGAAACTACAGATGTTCTGTATAAAGCCTTACAGATTCTGTCCTATCAAATCCTCCTCATTTTCTCTGTTCAGACATCTGTGATGGTGCCTTGTGGCATCCATTTGCTCAGCTGCATGTCTTTTGCTTTAATTAGCACAGATGTAGTATGTACTCGTGAACCAAACACGCCAGACTCAGATACAGACTCGTGCCGTCAAGCAATCTGCCTACAGAGGAGATACCCATGGCATTAGAATGTGGCCAATAGGATTGGACACACACACACTCCAGGACTCTGTGATTGGAGCAGACAGGTCTGATGGAGCCTACAGTAGATCATCACAGTTAGAACAGAAGGAGCTGTGACGTATACACCACAGGAGCAAGAGAGACAGAAAGAAAGAGAAAAAACCAAGAAAGTGAAACGAGTCAATCAAATAGAAGCCATTCTGCACATCACTTTCTTACCCTGTTTGAACCAAAAACTGGCTTTTGCAGAAAATGTGCTGTCTAATGTTTATTTTCAATGCTTTTTTTGATGACAGCGTAGGTTAATAAGAGGAGACAGAACACTCAAGAGAAAATGAACCAGAGAAATCAACCTTGTATATGACAGCAAGGAAGTTTGTCTTTTCAGTAACAAGAACCAGTCGCCTTTTTGATAGAGGCATGGCCTGTTTTATTTAATCTAGACGTGTTACAAAACTCTCCCAAGCCTATGGCTGCAGCAAATGTGCGCTCGCAAGAGTTTCCACAGCACAGCGGTTACTATACACACATTCTAAGAAAATAGCTGGAAAATATCCGTCCGGTGAAGTTGCCAAGATGGCCGTTGAATGAACTGACTCATTTTAAAGAGATTGTTCTAATATCAAGTTACCACCAATTTGCTGTAGTGACAATTTTGACAACTAGCCAAGATGAACATCTGTAAGAGCCCTCACTTTGAATCCTCTGGGACAGTAAACATTCATCACTATTTTATAAGGATAATTGTAATTTTATAAGGGAAATAAGGACATAAATTTGATCAAAAGTGACACTTGAAACATTATAAAATATTTTTAAATGCTGTTCATGAAAGAATCTGGAACGTAATTAGAAATTAGGGCTGTGGGGAAGCGATTATTTTATCCAATAGAAGACTATTCTAATGATTAATTAGATGATTTATCTAACTATTATTTTTCTGTTGCATGATAAAAAAAACATAAAATCACTAATTGCCCCTAAAGATTAAATAGATTCCTTTACTATACAAAAGTATCAAAAGCTAAGCAAATTCTGCTAAAAACAAAATAACAGCAGTGTTATACAAAATGGTTTTGTTAAACCAAACTCTTTTACAGTACCAATGACTCAAGTGTAAAGGTTTTTTCTCACTCTGTGTTGGCCAATGCAATCCCAAACCGAGAACTTAAGCTCTATGTGTCTGTGCATTCGTGTATTGACCGCTGGATTGTGCATTCAAACAGTGTATTTAGGATATGAGCTATAACTTATTTAATTATTATAAGCTTGTCTGCCGGCTGTCATCTGCCTCGGCTGCGAGCACAGGCTACACGCCTTAAAGTGAAAGGACAATGTTGTGCTTGTGAGACAGGTGCGTCCTCGGGTTTCCCCTAGGTCCGCTGTCAGGCTTTATCTTTCTGCACTCGCAGCACGGCGGGATTGAACTGTGTTCCCATAGCGTCTTAGCAGACGCAGTACAAGTGACAGTGTCGAAAGGGAACGAATAGGTTACTCTCTTAACCCAGGTTCCCTGAAACACTTGCCGTGCTGCAGTCGAGGTAACCTGAAGACGGCTGTGCGCTGCCTGCTTATATATAAGCACGCCCCCTCAGACAATTTTTGGAGGGAACCGCCGTTGCAGTTTTCTGGATTTGGATCTGGATCTGGATGTCGACTACTGGATTTGACTTCGACGTTTGTTTGTTTTTTAGAGTAGTCAACATGTCACTGCAGGCCTATTAGAAATATACCAATTTAAACATTAAACAGCACAACTAATCACAAAAAAATACTATTGTTTTTAGTAGTAATATTTTAAAATATACAACAGTTAATTAAATATCACTTATCTTATTATCACTTATCTTATTTTTTTTTCTGTATACTTAATCAAATAATTGCAGCCTTGGTGAGCATTAGAGACTTCTTTCATATTTAAAAAATCCCACCGACTCCAAACTTTTAAACTGTGATGCATAAACTGTTTAAAAGTTTGGAGTAAATTGCAAAATTTAATAAACTTTCTGAGCTACATGACTGCATAGAATTCTTCCTTAATACACCACATTACATTTTTTTTTTTGTCTGTGACTGAATGAGATAACAAGGTGTGCGAGAAAAATAAAAAAGGGAGGAAATACACTGGTCAGTTAAGCAGCAAAAACAAATAGACGTCCATTATGCAAGAGTGGGGAAAAGCAGATAAGGCTGTATTTATCTGAGTGGTATAGTCATTACTCATTGCAGAGGGCCAAGACACCTCCACTTTGAAGTTGATGTTCAACTCTTGAATGTGTCAATTGTTAAGCCTTCTTAGAATTTAAAAAGGTTTGGAATCAAAGGTTAATTTGATACAGAGCCTCCCACAAGCCTAAATCTAATATAAAAACAAAACCACGCCCTATGTATTTAGACATCTTAGTAGCATTTAAAGCTGCATTTTTATTAGGATCTACATATGTATTGCATCTGTACTGTACATCAATAACGTGCAAATATCCAAAAAATTAAATGTCAAAATTCTTACGTAAAAAATTTTAATAGCTATAGTACAATGACACTGCAATTTTAGACAGCTATAAATGTAAGTGGTTATCATTTTCTACCTTAACTCATGTTATTTATTAGCTAACTAATGGCTGATAAACGACCATATTACATTGGCAAAGGGTCAGCTTTATGCAATCTATTCTAACACCCATCTGACATCAAACATACACACATTTAATTGATACGACTAATGACACAGTGTTATGCACTCGCTGACCTCTGACTTTAGAACCTGAGAACTTCAAAGTTAAATAAATAGAACCTGCAACATTGCACAAATGAGACCAGTCAAGCATTCTCCCTTTGTGCTCCTTTCCTGGCAGACAGATCATTTGTTTGGATAAGTCTATTGTCTAAATTGAGAGAAAGACTCACATAGTGCGGCTCAGTTATTCAGGCACATAACTAAAGGAGGAAATACACAAACACTTTTATGCACGCACACACGCACAGAGACACACATTCAAGAGTTTCCAACATTTGCATTTGCTAATGAACGAGTGAACAGACTGAACAGGTGCGATAGTTCACCGCCTCTCCGGACACAGCTCTTCCTTACCTGGCACCAATGATGTCCTTCTTTGCCAGATCAATGCCAGCAATGACCTTGACACGAAGAATACGAGATTCATTCTGAAAAACATGACACACACAGAGAAGACCATCATGAATAAATCAATACGAGTCTGGAAGACAGAAAAAAAAAAACTGCCCAGTAGCCTAAATTAAAGCTGCGTTCAAGTTGTGAGAGCGTCCTAATTTCACCTCCAGGAGAAAATGGGAAAAAAAGGCATCTTAAGAAAATTAGAAAGAAGCGGCAGCCAAGAAAGCTTTTGTGTTTATTGATGGACTTAGACGGAACTCTTTTAATGGTACAGCATCGGTGAGAAACAAATCCCTTTGGGAGCTATAAACGAAGACCTTTAGATCAAGCACACCACTATTTTGCAAAGTTTATTGTCTTATGGCTGAATAAGGTGGTCTACATTTCTCAGCTTGGCCTTCAAAAGCTCTTGGGCAATAGATATAACCACCATTTCATGACTCCTGCTCTGCATAAGTGTGTCCCGCCCCCAACATCACCTCGGCCTGCTTTCAATAGCTATTCATCCCGCTCTCGATCACACAATGAGCATCTTATTCACCCTCTCGGCTTTTGAAGCTCACCAGTCCAGAAATGACGCACTGTAGAGGGTAAGAAAGGCCCTCTTCTCCTGATTTACCCACTACTGCTCTCCGAAATTCCCCTTCTATTTATGTCTGACAGTATGCATTACCATAAAACGTGCATCATTTGTGCAGCCGAGGGAAACAACAACAACAACTGTGACAGTTTGTATTTATTGTGCCTGTCGTATATGACCTAATTATTACAGAACGAATACAATTTGAATGAGATGGGAGTTGTTATATTCTGACAGGTACTTGGGTGATATAAAATGCAAACAGAGGCTAGACGTCTTTGCAGAAAGCTACTATTTGGTATGAAGAAAATGTAATTTTTTTGAGCCTTTGCAAATTTGTTATTTTATTTTCTAAAAGTTATTTCAGTATATGAGGATTTATGAATAAATGCTGCTGTTCTTTGGCTCCTTATTTAATATTTTAAAGAAATGAATACTTTTATGTAGCAAAGATCAATAAAATTGTACCATTCAAGATATTTATAATGTATCCATGTATCCATCCACAAACTATATCCATTTCAAATAACTGCTGTTCTTTGGAATTTTCTTTAAATCAAAAAAAAAAAAGAAAAAAAAATGCACTTCTTGTTTTCAACACTGATAATATTAAATTGAATATTATATGTTTTTTGAGCAGCAAATCAGTACATTACAATGAGCTCTGAAGGACACTAAAGCGTGGAGCAATGATGCTGAGAATTCAGCTTTGAAATCACATAAAAAAGTAATCACATTTTGAAATATATTCAAATAGAAAAGCTATTAAGTCGTAATCACACTTCAGAATATTACTGTTTTTTGGCAGATACAGTACAGGTAAATTAAAAAAAAAATGTCCTTACAAAAATAAATAAACAAGTTACCAACTCCAAATTCTTTAAAGGTTGTGTGCAATGTATAGGAAAGCATTTCAGAATATTGTTACATTTGGAATAACCTACACTTATGTATTGTCCACAATCAGACCTGAGACTTAACCAAAGAGTTACAGGTCTTTTTTTTTTGTTTTTACACTAACCACATTGAGAATGTCACATAATTTTAACATTTTTTAGAAAAGGACATTCCAGGACATTAAGGGAATTCAGGACGTTAAGGACACTCCCTCATCCAGGTCCATAATGCAACTTGTTGTATTAAACTGCCCAAGAAAGAACAGCACAGCTTTCAACTCCGATCACTTGTTCAGCACCGAACCACTAGTCCAGCATGACACAACAACTCTGGGCAAGAAAAACATCAAAAGATGTTTCCCACAGAAATCACATTGGCCTAAGCTTTCAGTCAAGTAAACAACTGTTGTTTTAAACCAATCATTCTTAACCTTTTTTGCAGGTAATTTTGTAAAGAAAGCTTCTGGAAAAGAATTGCGCATGCACATTTTCCTTTTGCATGCATTCAAACACACACACACACACACACACACACACACACTCACACCTTTTAGACCCTTGTAATGAATTATGACGGAGCAAAAACCTCTTCCTTACATAATTCAATAACACAAAAAAGTCCTTACCTTTGAGACTGAACTCAAACTGAAGCTCTTAGCTAATACTTGACACAGCGCTACTCATTCTGGCTCGTAATTACGATTATTTCCCTCAATGTCCCACCCTTCTCTAATTGAGGTTAAAAGATAAAACACTACACAAGCGCAAGCAATACCCAGAGTTACAAACCCGCCTTCCGTTCTAACTCCAATCAATTGCCTACTTTACACACTCCAGACACTCGAGGAGATGAATTGGTCAGGCAGAGTTGATGGCTGGGTTTCGTCCATTAGTGGAAATAAGTCATTGGTATTGGCTGCCAGGGCTGCTAGAGGGAATAGAAGAGGACAAAAGACTGTTTTACCGATGTTTTTGCTACGTTTCTGGATCTGTGATCATTTCAGTTGCATTGCCGCCTATGGAGGGTCTAAGAACAATTTTTCAAACCATACCTTTATCATTATCTTTATAGTTATCCTTCTTGGTGCATGTGCAAATTCATTCTCTTCCAGCAAGAGGCACTTTCAGAGCATCAGAAATAGAGGTGCAGTGCTCACGTTCATTTAACAAAGTTAAAGCCTTTTGGATTTATTTGTTGTGGTTAGTTTTCATGTTGTTATATTACAAAGAAATAAATGTGTCGGAAACACTGAATATATATGTTATTACGAAAAAGAAAATGGTCCTGTGACAACTTTGGATTTGTTAGCAGGCACATTAGCAAGACCATTAATTACCATTTAGTCACTGAGATGCTATTTTTAGCCAACGTAAGTTCTCTGTCCCTGGAGTAACTTGACCTTAAATGTCTTGCCCAAGAACAAGGCAGTTGATGAATCAGGATTTGAGCCTACAATCATTTGGTTCCCAGCTCAGATGTTTCACCACTGGGTTACGTCAGCCACAACAAGCTTCAATGATAAGTTGACTGTAAACATCAGCAAAGAACCCATGCAATCAAAATAAAGTGGTATGTTTACTTCGTCAACAAAACTATAGCAGCTCAAATCATGAAAGCTATAAATAAGGAATGGCTTTGCTGCAACCCTATTTAACATATTTGAGTGATTTTGAGCAAGTCTCAGGGCTGCAGCTGATTTTATTTTGCATTGACGTAAGATGGCAGGAAAGTATTACTCAGGCTGTGGCTGTCAAGCTGGGTAATTAGGATTAAGATTCCACGAGGCTCTTAGAGCCGAAGCTCCGACTGGCTTCCTGTGCACACCCAGCGATTAGTTCAATAGCAGGTTTGGCATTTCCAAGACATTTATCATGAGGTCTGAAGTGGGAAACCTGGGTCTGCTGGGGTTGTTCTAATAGGAGGACTGAAATACAATATGGTCTTAAATGCCACTTAGAACAACAGTAAAAAAAAAAAAGAAAAGAAAAACATCAGCAGTTTCCCCAAGAGGCGATAAATGTTGACGATTCAGTGCCAAAATTGCTGCTTTTTAAAAATGCAAATATGCAAGAACACAGCAGAGTTAGTCTTCTGTATTTTTGGTAATAAAGTCAAAAATAGAGAACAGTAGACTTTGTTCATCAATACTTGTGACATAACTAATAAAACTCAATCTAGTAGTAAGGCATTTTTTCATGTTTTTATGCTGCATATATTATATCAACAAACATGTTGTAAAACATTATAAATAACTGTTCTGCATTTTAATATATTTTTTAATGTAATTCATTCCTGTGATGGCAAAGATGTATTTTAAGTAGGGCCGGGACTCGATTAAAAAAAATTAATCTAATTATTAGAGGCTTTGTAATTAATTAATCAAATTTTCATATGGATTTTTAGTATACCATTGAATAATGACTGAATACATAAACTTAAGCAACATAATATTGTTTATTTTTGTTCAGCCAAATCAAGCAGATCAGTGCAATATTGCCATTAAGTGTAGCAATAGGACATTTAGAAATTTAGTAGCCTACATTTCAGAAATTCAGGAACTCAATAGGTAGGTAGACTGTAAACTGTTTTTTAAAGTAAAACAATACTTCAACAGAGCTCTCAAGTTTTAGCAAAAGTTTGCACAACGGCCCCTCTGGCCCACCCAATTCTCTGAAGTTATTGCTAGCAGTTTACTTTTACTTATTGTTCATAAATAATCAGAACAAATATGAATTATAACAATTGGTAAATCTGATAAAAGAGACAAATTCATCCAAATGAATGTATTTCCCAGCAGCAGCTCACACTATCTTCGATCACAGGCAACTGATTTTGTCCAGGAATCATAAAATTAAGTAATACACATAAATAAATAATGAATGAATTACCTACCGCATTCGTCATTATTGCTCTTTCAAATTCTACTCATATTGCCTAGTAACAAACGTGCTGGCAAGCTGGCACATAGTATGCTTGCGCATCGTCTATTAATTGTATATACAAGTTATAATTATCTCTTACTTTTCAGCGTGAGAAATACATGGTGTGGCATGAGAGCATGTGAACTGGCTGAAATGCGTGTGTCTCACGGTGAATGCGTGAGCCTTAGTGCATTAAAACATTAGAAACGCTAGTTGGTGCTCCCGTATAATTGGTCCACCGAAACTCATCCAGTAAGAAATGTTCCGCGGTGCAAAAATAAGTGCGATGAGTTCAAAAAAATAATATGGGGTAAAAAAATTAATAATAATAAAAATACAGAAATGAGTAACTAACCTGGCCAAAAAGTTTTTAAACTTGCAATCAAAACATTGCAGGTCAAAGATACATAAATACAAAAATAGTCTTTTAAAACCACATGCATTCTATCCTATCCTGTCTTCTTTAAAATGCAAGTTAAACATTTAAATCAGGTCAGATGGACCCAAATCTAGCCTATTGCAAAGGTCATCCTTAACCCTTTATCGGGCAAAGAACTATATTTGGTAACTTATCGATCATTCATTAGAGCAATCTCGTGCCTTTCCGTGAGCTCGTGTAAGCACATGGATTTCTTCAAGCCAAGGAGTCGACTAAGAGTCGACGGCAAAATTCGTCGACAACTAATTTAGTAGTCGACGGGTCGTTAGTAGGGATGGGACAAAAAAATCGATTCACTTAACTATCGCGATTTTTTTATTTACGATTTTAAAATCGATTTTTTTACACCAGAATCGATATTAATTCATATTACATTGCTTTATTTTAGCACTCACTTATAAACGAGGCGGACGAAAGTTACGTCTTTTATTTCAGCAGAGGGCGATGTGTCCGATAATGAGAAAGAAGAAACATTTGCAAGAATGGTCTCTGAGGCTGGAGCCATAAAGGAACTCGAGGTAAATAATTCACTTTACCCTTTATAGGGCTGTGCCGATATTCAGACGCGATATCATGCGCATCTTGTCAGTAATGCCGATTCTCTGATTAGTCCTAAAACTCATT
>JAUCMT010000051.1:829146-839917 GCA_032357475.1 Enteromius thamalakanensis
AATAGAAGATTGGTGGCAGCTGCGATCGTTCGTGCGTGCTTCCTCCTGAAATACGATTAATTGCTTAATCATCATGAAAAAATTTTATTTTATGGGAGCTAGAACTGCTTCTTTTTTTCTTTGGATCATATTTCTAAAATTTATACAATATGAGAAGTGTTTTTTTGACTGCTCTGTTTAAAAGAGCAGTTATTATCAAGTGACAATGAATGTTCAGTGTCTGTTTCATTGTAATGATTCTTTATACTATTTATAGTATCTTAAGTTTATACTGAACACGGACGGTTCATGAATATGTGAATCAATTACTGTATTGATCGTATCACCTCAAAAATCGCACCATGTACACCCGCTTTAAGTCAGGTTTCTCCCAAGATTTTTTCTTCACGTCATGTATGTGACAATCACACAGCTGTAATATCTGACTTTTCCACTCTTGACAGATCAAAGGAGTTCAAAAGCCATCAGGCAACATGAGGAACTCTGGCGCCATGCTGGTTTTGACCTTTATCACCAAATTAATATCACAAGCAGCAGGTGAGCAGTATTAGGAATCCTGTTATGCGAGGTCTCACTCAAGTTACCTCACTAAGTATCATTTTGGAACAAATTCTCAGTGATATAAAATATGCTACTGAACAAGCACTTATGTGTGTTTCAGACAGAAAAAGACCTATTTTACAAGATGTTCATGTAATGGTAATGATGTGTAATTCAGTAATGAAATGCAAATTATGTCCAAAGGTGTCAGTCTGCCAGGCAAACCCAGACTCACAAGCTGTCGCTCACCAGAGAAAGAGACCTTCACATGCTGGTGGGAGCCTGGAGATGATGGAGGTCTGCCCACAACCTACGCCCTCTACTACCGTCTAGAAAAGTCAGTCTCTGTTTTACCTTTTCTCTTTCTAAAGCTGACAAAACAGCTCATCTTGAGACTATAATGATTATATTTACTCTTTTCTTTGGCTCCTAATGGGTCCCGTATCTTAGCCTTCCCTCTAGTAATAAGTGGTTTTAACCGTTTCGTGTGCCACGTGTTTATTTCCCTCTGTTTCTGAGCATGCATGTGAAATAATCAGAAACACAAACATGACTCCAGCTAACACACACACATGCCCGCACACCCTGTCCAATAACTCAGATTTTCATCAGAGCGGATCCTCGTTAGTGTTATGAAGTGTTTTGCCAACGTTACGGATTGAGATTCAGCAAATACTGTACACAAACATTGCATCTAATACCTTGTAATACTGCACAGAGAGGAGTTCATAGAATTCACAGCTGAATGTGCTGATATTTCAAGTGCTGCTATGAATAAATAATGATATGTTTTTAAGAGCAGATTTCATTTGCTGCACTGACAAACACTGGCTGAATCATCATTATCATAATGAAGCATCAATATTTTGGGGCCATATTTTCCAAGAAATGACTGTATTTTAATTCCATATAACTGCAACAAAAAAGCTTTATTTTGGCAACTTTTAGGAGTACACTGACATATTTTTTTTCTATTATTATTTTATTTTTAAATCTGCTTTTATTTCAGCACAAGTCAGATAATCAATAATAATGTTAAATATTATTACAAATTAAAATAAATGTTTTTTTAATACATTTTAAAATGCAGCACTTTCCTGAAAGCAAAGCTGAATTTGCAGCAGCTAACATGCACATGATTTATTGCACAAAAATAAATAAATAAATCATTACCAGAAACAGTGTTCAGTTTGCAGGATTCTTTGATTAATTAAAAAAAACTGTTTATTAAAAAATATGATGCTGAATAGCAGTGTTTTGGTAGTTTTGATTTAGCATTAAAGCTAGCCGTCTTGAACTAAATACAAAACTTCTGTTTACTTTTTGTTTGTGGCCTTTTCTGCCGAGTGAGATTATTTCATATTTTTATGATATCAACATGAGTATTGCTGTCTTTTTCTGTGTATGAGTGCAGGTTTTAGACTTGTTGCACAGATTGGACACCATCTAGCTGAAGAAATGTTTGTGTTTTTACTTATGATTGTCTAATTTGTATTAACGTATATCTTTCTGTTGATATCTCTCATGCGCAGCTCAGAAACGGTCTATGAGTGTCCAGATTACAGAACGGCAGGTGAGAATTCGTGTTTCTTCAACAAAAACGACACATCCCTTTGGGTCAACTACAACATCACTGTGGTGGCCACCAACGCCCTGGGAAAGAACATCTCAGACCCTGTAGAGGTGGATGTGGCCTACATAGGTATGCTAATGAGATCCAACCATTTATTTGTACAGTACATATAATTTGTATCATATCCTTACTTTGTTTATATCTGTTTCTCTGCTTCTCTCACCGTCTTTCCTGCAAAATGTGTCATTTATTTCTATATTAATCTTGCAAATAATAGAAAGACTACTGTATATTTTACTGCTGCTGTATGGGATCACTGTTGCAAAAAAAAAAAACATTATTTGCAATTAAAATATCCTTGGTCACATGCTTTCTACTGCGTTATGCCACGAGGCTAATTTTTTACCTATTTAGAAATTGTTTACTTTTAGTAGCAATTTTAGCACAGTTTGCAAGGTTACGTTCCTTTGATCTGACGTTTTGTTCATTCAGTGCAATTCCGTCTTATCATTAACCCATATGCACAACTATAACTGAGACTAATCTTTAACTGTTGTTTTTATTTATGCTGAAGTGGCGAAACGTTCGCAAAACAACGCACGCTTTTCTGTTCTTTCTTTCTTCCTTTTTCAGCAAGTTTGTGCGCAGAGGGCACTTGGTTTGACCTTATTAGGCGTCAACTAGTTTTTTACCCTCAAACTGGAAAAAACTAGATGTGTGCATTAGTGCTGAGTTTTAAATCAATATTTCACCAAAAAGAACATTCTCTTTCTCACCCTCATGCTTCAAACCAGCATGACTTTTTAAAATGAGATATTAATAAAAAATATATTTTCTCAAAGCATTATGTTACAATAGGGGCTGTCATGATCTAGAACAGGTTTCAATATAAGCAAATGAGATTTGGAGCAGTGGAGAGCAGTGACATACTTCCTTCTGTTTCTCATACAAAACTATTGTATGACTTTAAAAGTCTTGGTTTAAAGTGTATGGACTGTTTTATGGTTAAACATTAAGAAAAATATAGATAAAATATAAAATAATAAGTATTTCAGCAAATTAGATATTAGATTGATTTTCATGTGATGCTAAAAACAGGAGCTATGGTGATGTAATTTCAACTTTACATCACAGGAAATATTCATGTATTAGAAACCAGTAATTCTTTTTATTGTTATATATTTTAATTGTTATAATATTTATTTATTTACAATATATGCAGCAGAAATATAATAAATGCTAGTTGAATGTAGCGTATGGGTCACAATTAAATGTACCGATAAAAGTATTAGTGCAAATCAGAATAGTTCAAATGAGTGATTCCAGCAGTAGGTTTATCTCTTGTGTATTATTCTAATGCATTTCTTGTCTTCTCCTTATTTTTTCACCCACAGTTCAACCAAACACTCCAGAGAATGTGAGAGCAGTCGTGCTCTCCGACGACCAGGATCCATTTGTGCAAGTGTCCTGGGAAAAGCCTCGAACCGCAGACACCCGCTCAGGGTGGATCACTCTACTGTACCAGCTACGAGTTAAACAAGAAAAAGATCAAAAATGGGAGGTGGGTTTAAAAAAATATTCTTGTGTGCATTGCCGGCCCATTCAATAGACAATACCTCAAAACCAACACCCTATTTTATTAAAAAATAGCTCTTTATAATTCATACATGACAGATGGCTGCACATGATGATAAATACAAAAACAACAGTATATATAAAAGCGGAAAAGATATTTAAATCCTAACTAGCAGTCAAAGCACCACACTCTCTTTAGCATAAAATCTCCCGCCATTGACTTGGTTGGAGCCGCGTCATAGCTGTGTGGGCGGAGTTTGCGCCTCATTGAAAAAGCATCGTGTTGACCCTGAGCAGTGTGTATAAAATAATTTCTGCCGTTCGACGGATCAAAATATGTAAAAACTGAGTCGGATTGGGTCGGATTGTCCGTAGGTATCTGTGACTGGCCAGAGGTTTGGTTTCCTGACACTTTTTGTTATCCAATTGAGTTTTCAGGTAGGAGACCACTTACTACAAGCCTAAACATGACGGCTTCTGAAAGTAAACTTTGTCTTTTTGTTTTGCTTAATTTAATAAAGGGATAAAGACTGCAGTAAAGGTCTCTAACACTTTTTATTGATATATTAAAAAGAATTTTAACATTGACAAAACATCATTATGTAGTGTATATATATAAAATAATAGCCTATTAAAGCAATCTTCACAACATGCTTGGTACCGTGGACTAGTATTGTCAAACAACTTGTTGAATGTAAGAAATAGCAGCTGTTGTTTGTTTGTGACTTTATCCAAGATCTTATATGAACGGAACGCTTAGGGCAAGTAGACATGCAGCCCGTGAGCCGCCGTGAAGTCAGCTGTTACACTGAGCAGTTTAATCATTGACCATCCCAGTCTGGGTTTGTGTCTTCATTAGTCTGCAGAAACCTGAGGGAGGCTAGATGTGCAGAACAACAGAGACTAGATCAAACCAGATTTTTCACCCCAAAGGCTACGCTTCACTAACACAGAGGCATGACCAATAATCACTGCCTAGTGACAGAGTAACCTGAGAGCAATAGTATTGGCTCATGAACTGAGACAACATACGTAGCTGATTATTATTGCTGATGATGTATTTGTCCTCGGTTTAAATGCTTACTAGTTAAATATTTAAGTAAAATCCACTAATATCTCAATTCACACAAATGTAAGAATAAATTTAAGGATATATTTTGCGATGCAACAAATATTGTATTTGATATTTGGATTTTTATTTACGATTTTAGGATTTATTTTTTAAATCAATTTGATTATCAATCTATCTGTCTGTCTATCTATCTATCGGTCTAACTGTCTATCCATCCATCCATATTAATTAATGAGACTAGCTTATGCTTTCTTTCTTTTTTTTAGGAATATGATGCTGGCATGCAGAAGTACTACCATGTATTCAGTCTTCACCCTGATAAAGAGTATATGGTGCAGGTGCGATGTAAACCCGATCATGGGTTCTGGAGTGAGTGGACCCAAACCACCTACGTCAAAATGCCTGATTGTAAGTCTTTCTTAAGCAGTTAAAGTAAACTTGGCTATTATAAATATTTTCAGGGATATTTTCGGGTTTAATTTTTTTTAAATAATATTTGTAATAATATTTTAAACAGGTTATACGTAGATTTAAGAAAGTATGATATATAATATTTGTTTTTATATTTGTATAATTGTATTAATATTTATAATAAAAACATTTCTTATAAAATATAATTTAATTATTATTAAATAATATTCCCAGCATAACAGTTTTGATTTGTTACTGGTTTAACTTGAAATTTTCAATTGTAATAAACTTAAATGTAAATATCGATGTTACACATAAAAAAGCCGGCCCCCAAACATAAAATGTGCTCCAGGAGTGATTCAAAATACTAAAATTAGACACATAAGACAAGCAAAACATTTATAGTCCAGTAGGTTGAGGCATGCATGAAGTTTATTAAATTATCATCCAGCACTGCCAGAGAGCCATTTGAGGACCACAATCAGTATTTCTGTGGTCTCCCGCTGAGCCTGAGAACAAATCTGCTCTACACATATGTATCTAGCAGCACAGACATTTCTAGAGGGAATACCAACAGGCCTTCAGTTTCTCCTGGGAGTTCTGAACTCATCTTCACCCGGCTAGAACAACCTCAGCAGTGCACGGTTTTTGAGCCGCAGCTCAGTTGCCCGGGAGCTTCCGTGGAAATTCAGGCCCGGTGGGAGTCGCACCTGACGGCGGCGAGCATGAAATAGAGCAAAATGAGTCAGAGATCAGCCTGTTTCCAGCTCACAGCGTTTTGAAAAACCACACTGATCCAAAGTTCGTTTTGCGAGTGACCCAATTTGTTGTTGTATGTTTTGTGGATAAATAAATTTCAGTAGTGATGTACTCTTTGTGTTTGTGATATATAGATATACCCAGAGAGCGATCGCTGTGGATCATGATCACGATATTCTCTGTCTTCATCGTCTTCATCCTCACCTGGATGCTAAACGTGAAACGAAACAGGTGTTTTTGAGTTTGCCTTTTTTCTTTCTTTTTTTTCACATTTTATCAGTATATTGCTGGTTGATATTTTATATCATCTAATTCCACCATTGGTAGATGATGGCTGTTAGTGTAATTGAAATTGGACTTTCTCTAATCATTTATGTACTGTATGTCATTGTTCTTGCTGACGAATACTCGTTATGTAGGATTAAACCGCCATTAGAGGATTGATCCAGATCTTGCAGTACCTCACTTTACTCTCAAATGTAGTTTTTAGGCCAGTTTCTTTCAGCACGGATTTAAATAGACAAAGATAGACTAATTACATTGCCAAATAATGGGAGGCATTTTCAACAGTACAAGGACGAACAGGATCCAAAATTAATCTCTTAATCCTGTCGGGACACATGGAAGCTTTTGTTCCGTATTCTAGATAAGTCTCTTTTCAGTATCCATACTGCTTATATTATAATGACGTGTTGAAAGACATTGATCTTAAATACGCATTGACCTAGAAATTAAGAGAAGAAAAATGCACCTCAAGAAAATATCATCAAAATTAATTTTAATTGAATTTAAGCACCTTTTGAATTCCAAAAGCATTTAAAGGATTTGTTTAATTTTTTGAAAAAACTATTAAGCATCAGTTTTATTCAGTTTTATTCTGCTTTTTATATTCATATTCAGTGTGAAGCTTTGTTTGCTGCCTCCTGTTCCTGGACCAAAAATCAAGGGATTCGACAAACAATTGCTCAAGGTAACATAAAAATCACTCATGCACACACGAAAAAGGCCTGTTTCCTAATAAGGTTTTTATCAGCAATGTAAATTTAATCAAAGCTTCTTTGTGTTTGATTTACAGTTCTGTTCAAAAGTCTTAGGCCACTAGTATTTTCACCAACAAAAATGGTTTTAAGTCTGTTTAAGTTCTGTTTCTGAAAATACTCATGGCCTGAGACATTTGCACAGTACTGTACTGTATGTCTGAATGCTATTAAGTATTGAGTTATGCAACCATTTATTCATACAGTATTTATGCAAAACCCATTGCATCAAAGCAGCTTTACAGTAATAAACAGACACTGGTGCCTTAAAGGATAGTTCGGTCATTATTTCCTTGTTGGATGAGTTTCTTTTGTCTGTCAAACACAAAATAAGATGTTTTGAAAAATGTTGGTAATCAAACAGTTGCTGGTAGCCGTTGACTTCCGTACTGAAAGATTAGTAGGTTTTCTTCAAACATTCCAACATTCAATAATATATCTTTGGCGTTTAACTGAAGAAAGAAACCCATACAGGTTTTAAACAACAGTTTTCGTTTTTCATGAAGCTTTTGATATTTTCCCTCATGCCACATTTTTAATTGCATTTCTGAGGAAGTTTTCTCACTTGCTTTACTTGTTTTTTTTACAGAGTGGAAAGTCAGAGGAAGTTTTCAATTCTCTGGTGATCCAAGGTTTCCCTTCAACCACAGATTCCGATGACTTGCTAGTGGAGTACCTCGAGGTGTACGACAATGAAGAGCAAGAGTTGGTTCTGGATGGTAAAGATCTATCAGAGGACTGCATGAAGTCCAAAAGCCTGTCGGACTGCGACTCGGGCCGGGGAAGCTGCGACAGCCGTACTCTGCTTTTGGAGAAGTGCGTAGAGGGACGAGAAGGGAGCGGAAGCGATCAACATCAGTACAGCCAGCATGGAGAAACCAGCTGGGCTTCTACTGAAAGCAGTGAATGCCAGGGTCTCGAACCTGGTTCTCCCGAGTCCTCTGATGGACGTGTGAAGACCTGGCCAGTTGTCTTTTCGTCTCCACAGCCTCACCACCATTACCAAGTGGGAGCTGTGAAACCAGTTTACCACAGCGTCCCAGAGATCCTTAACCATTCAATGCCAACCAACTACCATAAGCTACACCATCAAGACATCCAGCAACAGGAGGGCCGCTTCAGTAAACCAGCCTGCCGACATTCTCAAAGCTACAACCAGTTTAACCTGGATGGCTACGAAACTCCTGTTCCCACTGTATCTCCGTCACATTCTCTGGAATACGTGGAGGTCCAGAGGGTCAACCCAGAGAATATGTTACTGCTTAGGCCACTTTCAGACCCACACCGTGAACCTGAGGGGTCTGATTATGCTGGGGAGGACTATAGCAGGGTCAAAGAAGTAACATCAAACAACATTCTGCTTCTGCAGAGAGATATGTCCCATCAGTGTGTGGACGATATAAGCCAAGACTTGGACAGCCAGGCTGATCAATGCACAACCCAGCAACCACCTCACCCCTGCAAACCTGTCATCTACCAATCAAACAATAGGATGCCACAGGAAGCCATGATGGTAATGGGAAATGGTTATGTAGACTCAACAGTCTTAATGCCATCCTACTAGCATATAATAGTCAAGTGCATGAATGCAGTCTGCCTCAGATGCAGAAAAGGCTGAACATAAAACCACACAAATCTTAAAATTTAAAAGAGCTCAAGCCAAGCCCTGATAGAAGCACTTTTCTCCCTTTTAGATCTTGGTACAGTGGTTTAATTAAGAGCTTTATATTTATAAAATTGTATTAGATGTAAGCAAGAGGGTCTTGTTTCAGAGCTGCAAGCACTGTAAAGACCCTGGACTTGAAAATAGATGTTGTTCATTGGCTCCAAAGGTTCCATGAATAGCTTTTGACATCCATGGAAACTTTCCATTGCACAAAAGTTCTTTATAATGGAAAAAGTTTCATTAGGTTATTAAAATGTTATTCACACCAAGAAAAAAATGGTCTTTTAAGAATTATGGACTGAAATGTTCTTTGAGGAACCTAAAAATGGCGTTGCTGTGAAAAGAAGTTAATTCTTGTTTCTTTGACAGACTTTGAGGTGACACTTATCAAGACCAAAAATGTTTTCTTTACACTTAAAAGAACTGTTAAGTCAAGTCTTCAATGTTAACATGAGATCCCATTTACTTTAATACACATTTCTGCAAATTCACTTCTGATACAATCAGCTGGATATCCATTTAGACCTTGGAAATTCATTGGAAATTCACGATCCAGCAACAAGCATTGGAATTCTTCTTTATTTTTAAAAACGGGTCTTTTTTTTTTTTGAAGTAAAATGGGTTGTGAATGCCATTTCATGTTAACTTTTAAAGACTTGTCATGTTTCATATGAAATTTGAAAACGTAGCACTTAGCATAGTTGCCCTTGTAATCCACTATGCATTCTGTTATTGTGTGTATTTTCTTCATGGCACTGTTACGTGTTTAAAGCCACTACTTTTTTATGCCACTGTTCACTCCAAAACCACATAATGGGGTCTGTTGCTATAATGTACATGGGCTATTTTTTATGAACTGATCTTAAGTATTGTCAAAGCGTTCGCCCTATTCAAAACTTTAGCTTCATGCTTTAAATGGTTTTTAAATGTAATGGCAGGATATTGCATATTATATAAACACAAGAGCATTAACTGCAGTCAGTTTATACCTACCTTAATCATGCTGGAAGCATAGCATAATCTCAGCCATACAAATCAAAATGTCTTTAATTACTTTTGCATTTGTGTACCATTAAGAAGTAAATGAAAAGGGATTGGAACTGATTGTAAACTCTTATAATTTTAAAGAATTTGCCTTTGATATTTACAACTCTCAGGTGGAGGAAAACGTGCTTAAGCACTCCTGCCGAATGTATGTATTATCAATGTTATTGGCACGGATTTCAAACACAAAAGCAAAACGAGTGTAAACTGTAAAATTGCTAAATGCCACCATTCAAATATTTTTCCATGTGTTACAGTGTGTTGTTCACTGTAAGAATTGGTTTTTCTCTGAATGTTAACCTTGTGAGAATCTATTTTTCTAAGTTTGTATAATCTTAAATCATAGGTAGCCATTAATTCAGCACAGCAAATTTTATGTTTGATATTTAAATATATATTTTTTAATTATAGAGGTCTGCATATAAGCATTTAGTCCAACAAAACAGTCATTATTTTGTGCATATACAAACCATTTAACCCGTTACATGAAGACTAGGAAGATTTTAGCCCTTGTCAATGCAAGAGTCAACTGCCACATTTGCCTTATTTTTATGCTTAACTCTGAAAGCAAACTGAGGTGTATGTTTTCAGGGTTTCTTTTTGTAAAGGGTCATTTACTGACTAAATATTTATGTCTAAAGCTGCATTACACATACATGTAAATATACAATACATATTACATTGTTATATATAATGTAGAAATGCATTTATATGTAACCTACAGATAATTTATACAGATAAATAGTTTTGTTAGGTTTGCCTATGCCATACATTATGACTTATCCCATCTAACTTTGTTGAATTGTGAGTAGTGTAACATTCTCATATATTTGTTGCTCAACAGTCATATATTCTCAGTTTCATGCAAAATAAATCTGCATGGAAATGCATAATTTTTATTTAATTGATTTGAACTTAGGCGATGTCAAATCTACAAAATGTGTGTTTGTAACAGTATCTGATTTAATGTAAAGCCTCGGGCAACATTGTGAAGTAATATTTAAGTCATCTGAGAATAAGATACACTATATTACCAAAAGTATTCGCTCACCTGCCTTTACTCATTCTATGAACTGAAGTGCCATCCCATTCCT
>JAUCMT010000051.1:840014-853847 GCA_032357475.1 Enteromius thamalakanensis
CTACTGTTTTTTTTTTGTCAAGTCACTAGAGGTGCTGAAATTAAATTTGTGATGTCAACCTATGTGAGAAATACATCTTGTTCGTTCTACTGTGTTCTGCTTTTGCACAAACATTATTTGTGAAATCACATTGCAAATCCATTAAAACATATGCTCAGATTCTTTCAGATGTGTTGGAGTGGCTATTCTTAAAGAGGCTTTTTATTTGCCATGAAACATATTTCACCAAAAACAATCAGGCAACGCATATAGGATTGTTAATGGCGACAATTACTAGAAAATAACACAGATTTTTCTAACTACGCTTTTAGAATGAATTCATTTATTATTATTATATTCTTAAGTATATTTTATAATTGTAAACTTACATTAAATCGTTTAACTTTACCATGGACCATGACGAATTGAACAGACCAGATTTCATATACTTTTAGCCATATATTAGCCACATAAGATAATACCCAACTGAACAGCACTGCTCTTTGGAACATTTCTCTTCAGTAAAAGACTTTACCCCCCCTCACTATTGGCTGAACTTGCCCCTCCTCGCACACTTTTGGGGTAGAACTCACCGCTTTCCACACTTTAATTTTCGGGTTTTCTGCAGAAGTGTTTGTCTTAAAAACCTAAGAAATGCATAAAGTTTGTTCTCGGCTGTCTCTGCTCGGGAAGACGGCCCCGTGGAATTCAGTGGGTCCGTGTGGGAAATTCCACAAAGGTTGCGGTAAGAATGCAATGTTTGTCTCGCATTTAAAGTGACCGGAACATGCACAGTTTTAATATATATAGTTGCATAAATTGCGTTTGCGTATTTCGGCTCGAACCAATTTGTCGTCCGGATTCCTAAGCATCGAATCACCAACAGAAAAGAGCCCTGTCATAACAAAAAAGTAAATATGTATGTGTTTGGACATTACAACGGCGATACTGGGGTATTTAATGAGGATTGTACTGTCCTGGCAATATAATAACTATTATATAATCTATCTGTCTATGTATCTATCTATCTAAGTTGGATACATCATACAATTTGTACTGCTTAAAGTTGTTAGACAGACAGATAGATACTGTAGATAGATAGATATCAGTACTCTATCTATCTATCTATCTATCTATCTATCTATCTATCTATCTATCTATCTATCTATCTATCTATCTGTTAAATGTTTAAAACATTTTGAAAAATACATTATATTCATACTATACAAATAATGTGATTTATAAAAGATAGATAGATTCAATATGCCTATCATGTATCAGCACTGTAAATCTTCTGTGCCAATACTATGCGGGTGTTCTGACATTTTATGCTACCTTGTCAGATTTTGCTACCTCCTATAAAAAAAATAGGTAGTACAATTTGATATCAGAAAATGCTACCTGTTGAATGCAATATTGATGTGCGCGTGCGCAGTAAGCCCGGGTAGGAAAATCTGATGGGTAGGAGAAAATGTCAGAACATTGAAAAATTGAGCCCACTGGTATAAAAACAGTGAGAAGAAAGCACAAAAAAGATCATTTCAAGATATATATGCTGCTGAGTAAACACGGAGGTAGCACAATCTGAACAGGTAGCACAAACATCTATATACTATCTATATACAACATATCAAAGTTCATATATATATTCATTTTTATATACTACTTAAATGAGCAGTCATTAGTCCTGTCCCGCCTGCACCACAACCCAGTTATGATCCGGCTTAACTTGAAATTTTACATGTATACTCGCACTTGCATGCGCAAAAGTAAATATAAAACACTAAACCGGTGTGCGCAGGGCACCCAAAGCTAGATGGGGCTCTAGGCGACCTCCTGTATTGCCTGTTGGATGAGCTGGCACTGCAGGTTAGCAGGTCTAATGCAGCTTGAAAGATAAAAATATATCTTTTGTTTATGAGCTGGATATGAATGGTGACCCATAACTGGCTCTATGGATTACTGAGCACTAAATGTACCTCTGCCCAGGTGTGCTTTGCCAGAAATCAGCCGTGAAACACCCACCACCTCCACTGCCCCAGATTCCCCCATGTGACTTTAAACCTGAGCCATATCAGGTAAGAGGTTTATATCTGGGGGCATTTGTAGTAATCAGAGAAAAAAATCTAATCATTTTTAAGCATGAATGAATTTTTCCTTTAGGGCATGTCTAAAGAGCGATTAATTGACATAAGGAAAAACAACTGCAACCCCATGACTATGAAGGTAACATACTACAAGAAGCCAGTCTTCATAAACCAGGGTTACATGCAGTGGCTGTGGGATGTGGATGGAAAACGCTATCTGGACTTGTTTGCTGGGGTCGCTACTGTTAGCGTAGGACATTGTAACCCGTAAGGTTCAGTTTGTTGCCATGCAACATTTTTGGTTCATGATTGTGTGCATTTCTTGGCTTGAACTGCAATAAATGATTAAGCTGTAATTGCTTATGGACTTGTTCCAGCATTTTATTACCCTGAGCTATTATATGTGGACTGCTGCTTTTGTTTACATTTGTGAATTATATTTAGAAGTTTGAAAATGATTGCAGGAAAGTGACAGAGATGGCAGAAAAACAGCTGAGGCGTCTATGGCACACGACATCCATCTATGTCTATCCACAATTGCAGGAGTATGCAGAGAAACTGGCCTCTCTTTTGCCAGACCCTTTGAAGGTACTGTATGTTTGATGGAGCTACTGCCATAGTTGGAAGTGGATGGTTAAGAACTTTGCATTGTGGATATAGTATATTACATGCAACATACCTACTGCTTACAAACTGGGGTCTGGTTTATTATATATATATATATATATATATACACAGGTTAAATATCAGTTATTAAAAATCTAAAATAAAAAAATTACATTTTATTTAAAAATTAATTAATAAAGTACACATACATAAAATGTGACAATTACATTTGATTGTGCCTTCTAAGGTTGGAACTATTTGGAGACTGTTCCAGAAGACACAAAAAAGACAATTATTATAATATTATTAGAAGTATATTTCCAAGTAATTTGGATATATTATTATTACATCATATTTTGGGTCTATGCCCCATGCCATTTATATTTTTTGTACTTTTATTAAGCAAGGGCACATTAAATTGAGCAAAAGTGACAGTAAAGACATCTATAACAACACAAATTATTTTTATTTCAAATTTTTTTTTTTTCATTAAAGAATACTGAGGAAGAAAAATATCACTGTTAGCGCAAAAAAGTATCATATTTAAAGATTTATGAAAGATCATGTGACACTGAGGGCTAAAGATAATTACAATTAAGCTATTAATATATATATATAATATATATAAGCTGTGAAATAATATTTTCAACTGTAACCATACTTCATAACATTATGGTTTTATTAAACTTTAAATCAAATAAATGCAGCATAAGAGACTTCTTTCAAAAACCTGAATAAAAATGACCCCAAATAAGCAGTAATGTATTATGCGTACTGAAAATGCACATACTGTGTAGCATTAAAATCAGGATGGTCTTCTTTTTTAGGTTGTCTATTTTACTAACAGTGGCTCCGAGGCTAATGACCTCGCAGTGCTAATGGCCCGGCTTCACACAGGAAACTTTGATGTCATCACGCTGAGGTGACTGACCTTATTTGCCAATTTTTTACAAATGGAAGATGGCGAGTTCTTGGTAAAGCTGAAACATAAAGCATATCTGAATGGATAGTCTCTACATCATCTGTGTTTGTGTGCTCAGGGGTTCGTATCATGGTGGCAGTCCACAAGCGACTGGCCTGACATCCAACGCAGCTTACAAATATCCCATCCCCTCTTCTATGGGCTGCCATAATGTACGTCTCGCACCCACACATTTCTCCTGCTGTCAGCTACCTGCTTTATAATGCAATATCCTTGGGGGTCCACAAATCGCATTAGAAGAGGAAACATCATAACCTGTGTTTGTGTTGTTGTTTAATGCAACAGTAACAAAATTAACATCAGACCTCATGAGTTTAAATAACAATCCTGAACTTTATATGTAAGACAAGACCTGTTTTTTTATTTTTATTATCTTTATATTTTTATTGTTTAGTTTTTCCAGGTTTAAGCATAACATTTTGATGTCTTATAATTATTCTGAAATAAAATATTGGGAATAAATAACTATGTATTTGAGTGGTTGGATCTGTCTTGCACAGCTTTGGAACCTCATTTAAATTTTTTGTTCCTATATGTTTATTGCAGACCATGTGTCCGGATGTGTTCAGGGGTCTCTGGGGAGGATGCCACTGTAGAGACTCCCCAGTACAAACCATCCGAGAATGCAGCTGCTCCCCAGGTACACACACACACACACACACACACACACATTTATTCATTTAGCAGACGCTTTTATCCAAAGCAACACACACACAAAGTGAGATCTTAATGAGGGTATATCTCAAATTTAGTTTTTTATAAAGATAATACTCTATTATAAATTCTACAGCACAACATTAACCCAAACATTTTTAAATTTAAAGAAAAGTGAGTTTAATTTAAAAAAGTTTTAAATAAGAAATAAAAAAAAAGAACTAAATCTGTGGATTAAATGTTGATGTTTGCTCTTTCCCTTTTGTGAGGGTTACTGCAAAGCTGTTTTAATTAAAAAAATTAAAAGTTGCCTTGCTTACCTGTACCAAAATTTCTCTGCAAATAGCTTAAAAGAATGTGTTAATACTGTAGTACAAAGTCTGATTCAGGTCATTCATGAGGTCAAACACGGACAGCAGTCACTGTACCATATTAAAAAAAGAACCACTCAAAACATGATCAGAGCCTGTTAACCCTGCACTAATTAGTGATTCTTGTAGGCCAGAACACGTGGAAACTCGCCCATTGCATCTCAGCAGGCACTCACAAGTTTTGCACAAACAAGCATCTCTCATTTTCTTTTAGCACAAATGTGACATGTCCTAGATCTAGAATCTGCTTTTTTCTGTTCTTAGGTGGCTGTCAGGCCAACGACATGTATATTAGTGAACTCAAAGAGATGTTTGCAACAACCGTCCCCAATCGTATTGCTGCTTTCTTTGCAGAACCCATTCAGGTTTGATCACACCACACCTGACAAGAAACTCAAGTATGAATGGAATCAAATTAAACATAAATGCTATAAAAATAAGTCCCCTTATATAGCGAGACTAAATCTACAGTATATAATCTATACTGGCAGTTGCAGTTTCATGAAGAGCATCTACTGTTCATTTAAAGTTATTTGAGGAACCTAAAACAGCTTCTGTGGCATCACTGTGAAAAACATTTTTTTGAAGCCTATATTTCTGGGAGTGTGAACAAGGGCATTTCAGTTGTCATAGAAACAAACAATGGCAAACATAATCAGAGCCATTACCCAGCACTTTGCTGGTAGATGTCATAAGTTAGTAAAAGGGCCTCAGTGGAAATAACTTGCATTTTCAGAGCAGAATGTTAGTAATTTTGCTCTATATTCTAGCACAGTCCAGTTAATGGGAGATTGCATTTAATTATATACACTGATTTCTGAGCAGTAATTGCTTTCATTTTCATTCAAGTACATAGTTAAACCGGAGAGGAGCATCCATGGATGTTCGGACTGTCTGTTCTGTGTGCATTTATTCCAGCGCCGGTTTAAAATTCCACAAACAACTCATTGCACTCAAATATTAATGTGTTGCAAGTTATATCAAGTTTAGCTTTTGTATCTATATACAGGGTGTTGGTGGGGCTGTTCAGTTTCCAAAAAACTACCTGAAAGACACCTACCAGCTTGTTCGGGAGAAAGGAGGAATCTGTATTGCAGATGAGGTCTGTAAATCCCATTCTGTATATCAGTGAAGCCAAAAACACAGGGTCTGTGCTTCAGATAGTCCTGAATCTTTAATAAAACAAACGGAGTATCACTATATAGTGAAGTAAACAGAAACACCTGTGCTTAACCCTGCCCCTCATTTGCAGCTAAATAGGGAGGTTTCAAAGTTTTCTTGGTAACAGGACATTGTACAGTGACATCATCTGATTAATCTGTTCACATAAGTATCCAGTTGGCATCTCAGAAATAACATTAAAAACACTTTATTTCTGGTTAGAAAATGGTTTTTTAAAAGTACAGGAAATAATGATCTATTTTAAACACACAAAAATAGTTTTAAGGCTTTGTAATATTCAAATGCTTGCTGAAAATGATTACCGAATAACATTATTATTGTTTGCAAATGTATTGATGATTTTGGTTCTTTTAGGTCCAAACTGGTTTTGGCCGCACAGGGAGCCACTTTTGGGGTTTTCAGGGACATAATGTCCTTCCAGACATGGTTACCATGGCAAAGGGCATAGCGAATGGCTTTCCCATGGGTGCTGTAGTCACCACAGCAGGTGAGAATTATGTGAAAGTCCAGCAAATTCAGATGAACTTATTGTGTTACTGACTTATTCAAGTTTCCCGAGGCTTTGTAATGTTCATTCAGTTTTTACAGCTTTTCGTTCATTGATTAAATGAACTGCATTTAAACCTGGAAGTGTTTTAAATGAGGTACACTCACACAGAGTCATTTTAATGAGGGACTGTGCATGAAGACAATGGCCAGGAAATCAGGAAGCAGAATTAATCAGCACTATTCTCATAAAAAACTGAATCTCGAATTCGACATTAAATCTCTCTCATGTTGCTTTTAATTGGCTTACCGATGTGTTCACCTCAGTGCTTTGTGATTTTCGAAAAGCTCTGCTTGAATACCAGGGTTTCATATTGAAAAGCTCTCATTAAATGCAGCTGTATATACTTGAAAAAAGACTTAAAATAAACTTAAAAGGACAATGCAAAGTAACCCACTGAACAAACGTCTTTGTCAGACGTTGAAATGATGTCCCCTGACAAGCCAGAATGAAAGTTTTTATGACGTCTTTTTTGATTGTTTATTTGGCCCGGAAGCAGTATATACAATGTCTAAAATTAGTCTGCAGTTGATGTTATACAACGTTGAAAGTAAGTCCACAATGAGCACATTTTAACTAAATTTGAGCCATCTAGATACATATATATATCAATACTGGATGTCCAAAAGACGTCATAAAAAGACGTCATAAAAACGATTATTCTGGCTTGTCAGGGGACATCATTTCCATGTCTGACAAAGACGTTTGTTCAGTGGGAAGCTTTTGTTCAGTACAACATTTTCATGTAAGCCCTAACAATTGAAACCGCAAAATAACTCTTAATTAATTGTTTATTTTAAGATAATAGGATTCTGTTCACAATTCAAATACAAAATAAAAAAGACTTTGAGACAGAGGTTTGACACACTAAAACTTAATCTCTAAAAAACTATTTTTGCAAAGTTGTGCTAAACTTAAGACTGTTACAGATCCTTTTCATTAATTACAAATTTGAAAAAAAGATTACAGATACTTAACTTAAAAATAATATTCAAATTTAATAATAAAAGCTTATCTAAAAAAACCTTAAATAATAATGTATAAATAATACTAAAATAACACACGGGCAGTTGTTTTAAGCATTAAAGCATCCATTTAAAGGGATACTTCACCCAAAATTGAAAATGTTTTTGTTAATCACTTACCCACATGTCGCTCCAAACCTGTAAAAGCTTTCTTTGTCTTCAGAAGTACATAAGTAAAGTTTATTTGTTAAGCGCTTTTCACAGACAAACGGTCACAAAGCGCTGTACACAAAACTAAAAGTACAACATACATAAAAAAAAACAATGCCAGTGTAAAGCAATTTAAAAAGATGACACCTCACAAAAGGCCTTGTCTTCAGAACCTAATTTAAGATATTTTGAATGTAAACCATGTGGCTTGTGATTGTCCCATTGACTGCCAAGTAATGAACACCGTCAAGGTCAAACTCTTTAAGCATTAAAAGAGTCTTGGAAGCACTTGCCTTCACGTTGCCCTTCATGTCACATTTATGCCATTTTATTGTTTTGTCTTTATCTCAGATCTTGATTTTAATTCCAAAAAAGTATATTATTATTAAAACACATTAAAAAAAAAACGTTTAAATATTTACGGCATGAATATTGTTTCTAAAATTGAAACCACAACCACCAGTTTTTTCCCAAATAACTTTTTTCCCCCAGAAGCAACAGTGGTGCTTGAGATGAAACTCATTCCAGATGCTGTGGATGGAGCTTAAGTTGTTTTCTGCTGAACACAGAAGATGATTCGGAAAAATGTTGATAAGCACACAGTTTTGGTTTCCATCAACTCCTGTTGTTTTTAGGATACATACATGGAAAGTCTTCTTTTTTATGTTCAGCAGAAGAATAAAAAATGAATGGTTTAGAATGACAAGTGTAAGTAAATGATTACAAAATGTCCTTTTTTGCAGCTTTTGGACTTTTGAGTTTGTGTAAATGATAAGGTTGCATAATAATGGTTAATTAGGTGTAAAATAACGAGGTACCCAGCGCCACATCCACCTCACTTACACATGTGGATCGAGCAATGAGTTCAAATTTCCCATTAACTTTGAAAGCATACTGGAGCACCACTGCTCACTTCATGCTTTTTTCCTTTACTCTAATTATGTTCCTCTGGCTTTCGCTGTTTGCTCCTCATCCTGTGAGAAGCTGAGAGGGAGAGAGCGAATAGAAAGAGTAAAACCTTAGTGCATCAATTTGTCTAAAATTATGAGTGCACCTAATGCTTAATGTTGTGCTAAATTAAAGTTACACTGAAAAACACCTTATGAGTGGGTTATGTGCATATTAATTAACCTGAGTTGTGCATTTTGCAGAGATTGCAAGGTCATTTGGGAAGGGAGTTCATTTCAACACATTTGGAGGAAACCCATTAGCCTGCGCAGTGGCTTCTTCAGTGTTAGATGTAAGTACAGATCATGTTACTTGTCAGTTTGTCATATTGTCAAATGATAAAAACAATAAAATTTAAATGAAAAAAGTATTATATGTTTGTGAGATCATTTTAAAATTGTTACAAAAGTATACATAAAATATCTGATATTAGCAATAGTAAACAAAATGCTATTGCAAGATAATACTTGATAAACTAGTAAACATATCTACATGATATATAAATATATAATATATCTATAGCTACACAATATATTTAAAAAAAAAATAGTAGTTTAAAATAAATAGTTAAATATAATTTAAAAATATTAAATGTTATTAGTAATAGTACACAAAACGTATAAGTAAGATAACTTGTAAAAAAATATGATGGGTTATGAAAGGTTTATATTTTGATTTTGGGAGTCCCAAACAACAGGTTGAGATGCGTGCAAGGTCAAAAAACACTTTCATTTTCTTATAATATGCATTTATTTTTACCTTATTTGTTCAGCGACTCCCAAACAATTAGTTCAACGATTCATACTTAAGTTCAAACACCTCCAGTGATTGGTAGATTTCATTTTAAGCAATGTTTGTGAGATTTTAAAGGAGTCGTTTCATGTGTTTATGCGGTTTAGAGTTAAAAAACTATTTTATTTTATTTGTAAAAATAGTTTTCCACATTGTACATTATTGTTTCTCCTCTAAGCCCTGGCTTTCTGAAGCGGATCAATTTGTACAAAGCTCATCGTTCTGAGAAGTGAGGTGTGCTCTGATTGGCCGGCTACCCATTTCATTGTGATTGGCTGAATGGCTAAAATGTGTGACAGAAATGTTACGCCCCTTACCATAACGTGATGCTGTGGATGAGGATGACATCATCCAAAAACAACAAAAAAGAATATCTCTTTGGTCTAGAGCAGGGGTGCTCAATCCTGTTCCTGGAGATCTACCTTCCAGCAGAGTTTAGTTCCAACCTTGATCAAACAGCTGTCTGTAATTATCAAGTGCTCCTTCAAATCCTAATTAGTTGGTTCAGGTTGTTTCTGATCAGGGTTGGAGTTGAATTCTGAAAGGTAGATCTCCAGGAACAGGATTGAGCACCCCTGGTCTAGAGACTTTAGTTTTTGCAACTTTAGGGATCTTACAGTGTACGAACAAATTGCTTGTAACACTCCAAAGAGAAAGATGCATCATATGACCCCTTTATACGGTGTCTGAGAGAGCTAAACGCGCTGCAAACAGAAGAAAACACATGCAAACTGCAAATTCTCACAACGCAACCAAACACAGAGAGGTGCTGCAAACACAGAAATGCACTGCATCAGAACAGACCACAACGAAAATGTTTCAGGGGGACCTTAAAAAGTGACAAACCTATCTAGGACCTGATTATTTGTTCAGTGGCTTTTGGTCAGAGCAGAGATGTTGTCGCTGAAACTAAAAGGTGAGTTTTTCTGTGTTTATTTTAACAACCTGATCATATGCTCTTTTGGATTTTATTAGACTAATCTGATGAATTACACACTTAACTGTGAAACATTATTTTAATGCTATGTTACTTTCAGATGGGTTCGTCACTTTTTGAGGTCCCCCTGAAACATTTCCGTTGTGGTCTGTGATATTTGCAGCGCGTTTCTGTGTTTGCAGAGCCTGTGTTGTCCTTTTCTTGTCTGTTTGCATGTGTTTTCTGAAGTCTGCAGCGCGTTGAGCTCTCTCGCCCACTGTACCTTTACCATTCTAAAAGCGACACCTAGTGGCAAAGAATGAATTTACACTTTCATTTAGACCAACTTGAAAAGACCAACAAGTGGGTAGGCAATATGCTGTTTCATTTTGACATCAGCATGAAACTCATTTTAAAAATGTAAAACTTGGCAGAATGTTTTCTTTCAATTAGAGCTGTTACAAGAATGAAAGGTCACTTTAAAAATGAGTATACAATGTAGTTAAAATAGAAAGGTCAGTTTATATCTGGTATCAACATTAGTGAATACATAAAATGTTAAGGAGTGCTATCTCATCAATTATAAAATAGTACAAAAATCTAAATAATAGTATAAAATATACTAGTATAAATAATTAATGGTTTACAATAAATAACTTTTTTTAAAAAAAAGGGACCTACAGGAATATGACATACGCAGTTGCTATTTGAGTGTAGTTTTATTTAATGTATCATATCTTTATCTTTATCCACTAATTAACAATACTTGAAACTGACTGCTGTATATTTACTCTCAGACAATAAAAGAAGACAAGATGCAGGAGAACAGTGCTGAAGTGGGGACGTACCTGCTGACTGAATTGGCCAAACTCAGGGACAAGTACGAGATCATCGGTGATGTCAGAGGAAAAGGTCTTCTGATCGGGGTGGAGATGGTCAAAGACAAGGTGAAAGAAACAAATATGAGGTTTTATTCATTATATTATTGGCCAATACAAAAAATGTATGTATTAATGATCTACGGAAGCCTGTTTCCGTCACAGATATATATATATATAAATTATCTCACAGTTCAGACATTTTCTCTAAACTCTTTGGAGCAGTTTCCCGAACAGGGTTTAAGACTAGTCCTAGATTAAAATAAATGTTAAGAGCGGTCTAAACTGGAAAAAGCTTGCACTGAGACATCTTAAAATACATCATTGCCATTGTTTGCTCTTAAAATGCTCACAGATAATGCATTTTTGTAAGACACGTTTCTAAAAATTCTTCTTCTAATCCTGGCTTAATCTAATTCCTATCCGGGAAACTGGCCCTATAAGTTTGCCTCTATGAATTCTGGTTTTTGTTTTCATCACAAAATAAAAAATTAAAGGGAGGGACCTACAGGAACATGAAAAGTTCTATTTTACCACTATTAGTTGGATTTAAGTGCAGTTTTATTTTAGTAATTATTATTTTAGTAATTGATAAAAAAGTAATTGTGACTTATCAATAAAATGTTTAGAAAAAAATTCTGTAAATTTTGAGTTTAGTTTTTTCTTTCCACCAAAAAACAAAACAAAACATAAAAAGGCAATTGTGATTTTATATCTATTCATACATTTCTGAATTTATATATTGAATTTTTAAGTTAATATCTAGCAATATATGAGATATATACTTCAAAAATAAATAGAGATATATACTTTAAAAATGCTAGAGAAAAAGTCTTACCGTTTTAAAAAAATTTTTATCCTGTGGCGGAAACATGTTTAATGACCGGTTGTACATGATTTGGATTAATAATTAGTAAGAATACAAACCATTTATTCATATCTTGATTAGTCATCTTTATGTCTTTATAGCGTTGACTGAAATAAGTCTATAAATATTTTATTTGCTATTGAAACTAACCAAACGTCAGCAGTCCTTACAATCTTCCCACCTTAACAGCTGTCAGCTGAAGGATCGTGGAACTCTGAGTAACAACATTTTGATTCACCTGAACTAATGCCTTGAATACACAAAGGCATCTGTCCGTCTCCGCAGAGCTTTAATGATGGAAACTGCCTCTCATACCTCATAAGCATAAGAGCACATCAGCTTTTCTTCTAGAAACAGCTCAAATAGTCTTGATAAGTTTTTCGATATAAAAATATGCACTTCAATTTTTGAAGTGTTAATAAATCTTGCTAAGTCTAATGACACCTCAGACTTTTGCACGGTTCACAAATCATTGCGAATATCCTCAAGCTTTGTGATTGTGCATCCACTTCATTAAACTTTATTTGCAGAGCAATCATGGTTTCTTGACCTTGAGGTATGACGGGAGTCACGAGTCGGAGTCACTTCATCTACAGATGGACTAGTTAATGATTCAGAGCGTTTGTTGTGAGTCCATGCCATTTTCCTCACAGGAAACGAGCTAGAAGACTTGTTAGCCATTAACCAGAGCAGAGAGCAATGAGACAGCGTGTTCGAACATTCCCAGAACACACTCCACTCTCTGCCCGAGGTACAAACACCCACTGAGCCTCTTTTACCTGTGGCTATTTATACTGGAAACTCTTCGAGGATGTTTCTGAGAAAACAAGATAGCCACACACAGTACGCTTCAGAATGATTTCAGTGGATTTCACTGAGTTGAACTGAAAACCCCTGATTTTTCTATCAAAGCTTGTTTGCTCCAACAGCATACCTGAAATTGTTCTCCTAAAACCCCCATGTAGGCCAGCAGGGACCCACTCAATCCTGAGGCCATGGCTGAGATCTTTGAGGATGCTAAAGATATGGGCGTACTGATTGGAAAAGGGGGACTGTATGGACAGGTAAGCGAGGGAATCTGAAAGACAAGTGTAAAGCGGTTCTTGCCGAGGTGGAATATGAATGCATGGGGTGTGGGGATATTGTGCAATGGAGAAGGCATTTCAGGGAATTCACTTCAGTCTTGTAGTGGCACGGAGGCTCAACGCCTAAAGAATCCTGCTTGTCTGAACTTATAGAAATAGTCACAGTGTACACTTAAAGAAACAGTGCGAAGTATTTTTTTTTGAGTAATGTTCTTTAACATTTACATTTAGATGTGTCTATAAAACTGTACAGAACAGACTAAACAAACTCAGATTTTAAAATGTACGAATATATACTTTTTATTATATTGTTATTTAGTTAAAAAAAACAACTTATGAACACACACACACACACACACACATATATATATATATGGGGGGTGTACATAAAAGAACTACTGTAAAATATATGCAAAATTTATAAATTATAAAAAAATTACATAAAATATTTGTTTTTTATTTAATTTAACATTAACATTTTATATTGACATATTACTTTAAACTTAAAGATTTACGATTTAAAATGTACAAACATAAAGTAAATTTTTTCTAAAATTAAAATATTAGCCTAATATATAAATCATAAAATATAGACAAATTCTAATTTAAAAATATATTTAATAAATTAATATAAAATACTTTTTTTGTCAATTAAAAAATAATAATAATAAAAATATATATGTATATTTTTATATACATATACATATATATATATATATATATATATATATATATATTTATATATATATAAATATAAATATAT
>JAUCMT010000051.1:854891-895284 GCA_032357475.1 Enteromius thamalakanensis
TAAACTCTGCAGGACACCGGCCCTCCAGGACCGAACTTGGTGACCCCTGGTCTATATGATTAAGGCAAGCAAGGTTACTTTTATAATAAACAATTCTGTTGATCCTTCAAATGTTATGTGAAGATATAGATATTTTTGTCCTATAATGAAAGCAACTGTATATTAAATAAGCATGTGACGTCGCTCCTAGTTCTTTTTTGAGATCCTTTCCTGGAAATCTCATGGTATTTATTTGCATAACATTAAGCCTTTATACTGCAGCTGACCCTAGTGGTGCAATGAAAATATTTCAATGTTTAGCTTTTACCCTTTTCACAAGCCTGAACCCATCATTCTCCTTACTAAAAATAACACTGTTGTGAAATTTTGTGCTTCATAGCTCCATGCTACAAAACATTTCCAATAAAATGGAAGCTCTCTGAAATGATTTCAACACATCCAGTGGCGTTTTATTCCTCACGTAGCCTTTTACAGGTTACCAGTCTGGAATGGTGACCATGAAAACGCTACTAAACGTGACATAAAATGTGCCATTTTTAGTAGCAAGATCATTATTTCTATTATTATATCTCCTTAAAAGTATATGCACAGCCTACTCAATATCCAAGTCTCGTTTGCCTACAGAAGACTACGCATCAGTTATGGTGGGAATAAATGGCATTTCTAGGGAAATCTTTTGGCATATGGCACGTTACGAAAGAAATGTCAGCCCATCGGCACAAACTGATTCTTCTAAGGACAGAAATACAAATGCTTCCAGATGGTTGCACAACTGCAAGTCAAGCTGTAAAAAACAGTAGAGGTTTTGTTTTCTTGGACAAATGTACATTTAGAAGGGCAGCCTTCAGTCTTTCGGTCTGCTTCTCGGTTATCTGTTCTTCCTGGAGTCCTTCTTTTTTTTGCATGTTTGGGCAGCGTTACTGGAGGAGAGGGCGGTGGCATGGCCCGTGGTCTTCAGGTGATCAAAAAGTTTGTTCCTGGTGGTGAATTCATACTGACAGGTCACACAGCGCAGGTTGACTTCCTTCTATAAAAAGGAGGGGGGGGGGCATTAAAATTAGCTACCACAAATTTGCTGAATTTATGCTTGTTTGTAGGATTGTGTGATTTGTTAAATTTTATACCAGTATGGCTTTTAAAACATATTACAATTAAACAGAATATAAAAGTAATAATTCAAGAAACATTTTGATTATATTTCACTGTAAAAATAATAATGTATAATAGAAAAATATTATTTATTTTAAATGTTTGTAGGATTGCATTGTTTGATATTTTTGAATTTTATCAGTATGGCTTAAAAATATTGTTATCTGAAATATATAAAAAAAATACTAGAACAAGAAAAAAAATTTCAATGTAAAATAAAAATTAAAAAATAGAAAAATATTAGTATTAAAGAAAAACTAAAAATACGTTTTAAAAGAAACATTCCTGTTGTGCTTGTTTGTAGGATTGCATGATTTGTCTGCTATTTTTTTTTTACAATTTTATATCAATACGGCTTCTAAAAATGTTTTATTGTTAGTAATATAAAAATAATAAAACAAGAAAAATTACTATTATAATATTTATATATATAAAAAAATATATATATATAAATATATATTAATTAATAACAGGAAAAATATAATTTATTCCACTATAGTACAGAAGAAACATTATAAAACTTAACTGTGAAAAAAAACTAAAAATAAATTAATCTTTGCACGTTAAAGCGAACCGTACTGTAGAGCACGTCTTTGTATTTTTTTATAACCACACTGAGCCATATTACAGTTTGAGATGCAATAATCTGACATGATGCCTACTCTAAACTGCTAAACTACTAAAAATAAATGCACAATGCCTTATTCAGTCAATCAACAGTCCGGAGTTTCACTTATACTGCAGTTTCAATATACGTGACCCTGGACCACAAAACCAGTTTTAAGTCGCTGGGGTATATTTGTAGCAATAGCCAAAAATACATTGTCAAAATTATACATTTTTCTTTTTTGCCAAAAATCCTTAAGATAGTAAGTAAAGATCATGTTCCATGTAGGTATTTAGTCAATTTCTTACTAAAAATATATTAAAACCTAATTTTTGATTAGTAATATGCATTGATAAGGTCTACATGTGAGAACTTTAAAGAAGATTTTCTCAGCATTTAGATTTTTCTGTACCCTCAGATTCCAGATTTTCTTATAGCTGTATTTCAGTCAAATATTGCCCTATCCATTCAAATCATACATCAATGGGAAGCTTATTTATTCAGCTTTCACATCATATATAATCTTAATTTCTGAAAATTAACACTTATGACTGGTTTTGTTGTCCAGGGTCACATATAATGTGTAAACTACATCATCACCCCATCAGAATCTATTATGCTGTTGTATAGCACATATTATTCAACTACAGTCATTACAGGAAATCACATTATTAAGTCATACGAAGTTGTTTATGTCTGGATGATGATTATAAAAAGAGTTGCAACACTGTAAAGGAGTAGTTGTTCGCTCACGTGTACAAACACATGCTAACAAAAGTACAGCACACACCTCTTGTGCAACATCTGCACCTCCATGTGCTTTGCTGTTCTTCTTAGAGTCTTTTCCACCTTTCTTCGCTTTTGTCTTTGCAGAGCTGTAAAAGATGACATTAAGAGTTTATCTCAGTTCATATCAATCTACAGAGGACTTTACCCACAATGCAAGGGCATTAACACTTTACAAGACCTTCAAACCAGCGGATTGTTAAAAAGGCATTTAAGAGGTACCTTTTTTGGTTAGTGGGTTCATGTCCTTCCGGCTTTAGCTTCTCATCTGGGTCCTCAGACAGGACAGGGGCATCCTCGTTGTTGCCCGAGTCGGGTGCAGGTGCGGGACACTCTTCTGTGGGCTGGGGGACTGGGCTGTCAATCTCCTGATCTTCTGGAAGATTCTGCAGAACAACGGCATTAGAAAATCAATGTAAATAAAACACATCAGGGGTTTGGAGGTTGTCCATCAGTTACTTACATTTACGTTTTTCTGCTGCCGTTTCTTTTTCTTCTGCCTTTTAGATAATCTGCAAACAAAGGAAGCAATCAGTTAACAGGAATAGCCAACAGTGCTTATCCTTATTAAAATCAATATAAAAACTCATTTCAAGTAATAATTAAAATATTTGAAATAACATTGAGCAATTACATTGTCATCTTGTATTTATGTTTACATCAATATTCATTTATGTCATAAATATCCATTTTACAATATTTGAATAATGTTCAGCACATTGTAGACATCAAGAAAACACTGCAAGTGCTGACAGGCATGTTTTACTTTTGTCTTGGTGTGTCATTGAGTTCATCATCGTCATCCTCCTCTTCCTCTTCTCTCTCAGCAGAGTTGTGACTCAGCGACTCGTCTTCTTCCTCCAGCTGTTGCCGTAGCAATGCCACCATCTCTCTGTGTTTCTTAGACTTCTCGTGGTTTTTCATACTGATGTGTTAAAAAATAAAATGATACTCCTGCATTGAATGCATGTAATGCAGGTCATGTAGTGTCAAAACATGCTGGACTTTTAAGATTAAGTAAAAAAAAAAAAACATACCCTGAACGAAAAAAAACTAGCCTGGCTTCCGTGGGAGCTTAGTCTGGCCAAGCTACCTTACTCCCTGCCTTCTGGAAGGCGGGCTTAACCTGCGTCCATCAGATGTCTCTGTATACTACTGGACGAATCTACAACCAATCAGACCACTCATTCTGATGATGTATGCATAGCGGCGGAACCTGCAGCCACCGTAACTAATTGTAGCTAGCTTCATTAAAGCTGTAGGAAAATGTCTTTACTTACCTTAATTACCTCTGCTCTGTTTAAAAAAAAAACCTGTCTTAAAATTTTCTCAAAACAGCTGCAACAGCAGAGTCCAACGATTGTTGCTGCTCGGTACACGCCATGTTTGAAAGCTGCTATGGTCGCAGAACAGCTGCGTCATCGCGTTACACCCGCCTCAGTTGCATTGTGGGGACGGGAACTTGTTTCTCATTGGTTCTCACTTTTTTGGGAATCTGAAATGCTCTAAAACTGCAGCTTGGCCAGACTAACTTTGCTCACGAAATGAATACAGCGTCACAGGAAGTATGGGCGGGCCCAGGCTAAAAAAAAAACAACATCTATGAACAAATACATGTTTTAACATTTAAACGTCTACATTAATGTTAGATACTTGATGGGTCATAAAAGTTTCAAAAAATGTTGTTCTTCTAAACTTCCCATTCATCAAATAATACTGAAAAAAAATGCATTATGGTTTTCAAAGTAAAAAAACACTGAAAAAAATAAATAAATAAATAAAATAACTTAGAGAGAAACGTTTCTAAAGCAGCAAATCTGCATATTTGAACATTTTTGAAAAAACGTGACATTGAGGACTGGAGTAATGATGCTTTAATTCACAAGAATAACTTACATTTTAGTTCTTTGAAATTATGCTAATACAATTTCACAATATTACTGTTTGTACTTCATTTTTTACTTTAAAAATGCAGCCTGGGTGAGCCTTTAAGAAGAGACTTAAACATCTCGACCCCAATTTGTAAAATGGTAGCGTAAATATATATCCACTTTAAAAATATATAACTTCAAATGTTTGAATGACTTAAGAAATATTTATTTGTGAAGTGACGGAGGTTATTTGTGGAAAGTTTGAGTGCTGTGTATGTGTGTGCTTTATTCACTCACGCTTTATCGGATTTGAAAGATTTGTCACAGGCAGGGCAGTACAGGTCATCATAATAGTCGTCCATTTCCGCGGCACCATCTGCCTGCACCTCATCTGACAAAGTTAAACAGCGGTGAGATATGTGTGCAGTCCATTACTCACAAATGTTTACAGTATAATTGAAGTATTTTTCATGACTGTGAGTCACTGCATGTATGAATCACAGATGATTGCTCTGACATGTCCTGACTATTTATACACTGATGTCACACATAAAATATTACTGCATAGATGCATAGATACTGGTCTCTTCTACACAGAATCCAATCAAATATTTGTGTGCATGACATCAAACTCACCTCCCTGGTCCGCATTTGCCCTCTCCTGCCCGTTTTCCACATCCTCCTCATCCTCTTCGCTCTCTGATGCATCACCGAACTCTTTACCATACTGTGCTTCCATCTGCTGAAGCTCTTTCTCCAGCACTGACATAGCGGCCCAACTCTGTTCCTTATAGTCTTCCGCAAGCCTAAAGGCACACAATCAACATTTATGTAACTATGATATATTTTACAACAGTAACAATGAATATAATTCTATTTTTTAATATTTAAATTTATGTATATAAAATAAATTGACACATATTTAATACATCATTAAACCACCTTAACAAAATTTTTTAAAAAGCATTTCTGTGACATGTTTTTATTGAATAAAAAGTAAGACAATGAACATGTTAAGTTGATTAAGTTTAAGTGTACGTGTTTATCCAGAGGAACTTCCATGGTTTATATAAATTTCAGGTTCAGGTAATGGTTTCATTTCTTAACAAGGAGTTAAACAAAAAGAAATCTGCAAAAAAAACATTTAAAAACACAAATAAATAAAAGAAAATGTACAATAAAGAGAAAATATTAAATATATATTAGTAAATATGTTAGTAATTCTTATGTGTATTAATATTATATATATATATATATATATATATATATATACAACATGCAGAAATAAAATGTACAGGTATAAGTTTAAGTTTATCCACAGAATTTCCAAGATTTGTGAAATTTCAGGTTTCTGTTTGTTGCTATTTAAGGACTTTTAAAAAAGTAAAAAATATTTAAAATTCATATTAAATAAAAAAAATTAAATACAAACAAATAAAGAAATTAAATTCAAAAAGAACAACAAAAAATAAAATATAAATTTAAAAGTAATTATTGTTCATTAATTAATTAATTAAATTATATACTATTCTTATTTTTACATATACACACACACATTTTTAAACATATACAGTATATATAAATTTTCAAAACTCCAATATTTCTATGGTTTCTATATGAATAGATTCAGATAAATATCTCTAAATACATCACAAAAATTACCCAGTTGTATAAAATGGGCTAATCCTACTCACTTGGCCTGGTGGAGCTTTTGTTTTCTCCTCATTTCTTCAACCTTTTTGGCCTTCTCTGCGTTCTGCTCTTCCACCAGGATCTTATGAGCCTGAACTCGCTTGTCGCGTTTTCGGACGAAGGCCACTAGTTGTCGCACCAGCTCGTTGTGCTCTTTCCTGGCCTTCTCCCTGGTTTTCTTGTTCTCTTTCTCCATGGCTCTCTTCTCCCAGCGGTTGGAGGCCTGTCGCGTGTCGTACTCCTCCTTCCATGCAAAGTTTTTCCGTGTACAGAAGCTCTGCCAGTAACCATAGAATAAATGCACCACCTGAGAAACGAAGAAATAGAATTATTTAGAAATAACCAATGCAAGGAAAAAACATATTAACACTAAACAACCAGATTTTACATATAGACTTCTTGGACATTTCTTCCTTTTAGGAGGCTTGTACACTCATCCTTTGTTCATCTGCTTTTTGCAAGCCTCCACCAACAGCAAACACTCCAAAGCATCCATTAGTTAAAGTGCAGGTACGAGCCACACCAGAAGGGGAAACAGTTAAGATCATTTAAGAGCCTTCAGGACTAATTGGAGTGGGATGAACTTCATTGTTCAGACTCTGGAGAAAATGGTATCAGCAGCTAAAAAACCAGCTTGATCCTTTGAACCAAATGTGAATTTTCCTCTCTTTTAGCTAACAATCTGAAAAATGTTTTCTGAAATGAAAGAGTGCCATCCTGTTTGCTGTAGTACAGGAAACAAGTACTTACGGATGGAACACTAGGTTCCATTCATCTAACAAGCTAATAACCCACAGTCTCATTTAGCTGTACGGTCTAAAATGAACTAGACCCCCTTGAAGGACTCTGATGCCATGTTTTAGTACTCAAGTATTTCATCTTCAAGCTATAAATGTATTCCTCTCTAACAAGCCCAAGTCATACTCTCCTACAGCGCTGCACAATTAATTTTTAATAGATTTACTAAATGACAACTACTCGTCTGTAACCCTCTGAAAAAGTCTTACCAGTGCATTTAAATCTCAGGTTATAATTTTGATGATTAGAGTTATAAAGTTTACTGGAAGATAGAAAATGTGTAGGAAGAGGTGCACGAGCAACAGGGACCGCAAGCTTGAGAATACTGTCAAGCAAAGCCGATTCAAACACCTGGGAGAGTTTTACAGCTAGTGGACTGAAGCTGGAGTCAGTGCATCAGAGTCTTCATGCTCAGATGTCTTCAGGAAAAGGGCTACTTTTGAAGCCCAAATGACGTCAGAAGCATCCTACCTGGGCTAAGAAGAAACATTACTGGACTGTTATTTCTCCAAGGTCCTCTTTTTAGTAAATTTTGTTTTTCATTTGGAAATTAAGGCCTTGAGGAAGCTCCTAAGCTGTTTGTAGTCCAGTGTGAAGTTTCTGAAGTCAGTGATCATTGATTGTGCATTGTGTTTTATCAGGTCCAAAATCAGTACAGCCTTCTACCAGGAGATTTTGGAGCACGCTTCCATCTGCTGACAAGCTTTATGGAGATGCTGATTTCCTTTTCCAGCAGGACTTTAGCACCTCCAGGTGCTTTGCTGGCCATGATATTACTGTGCTTGATTGGCCAGCCAACACACCAGACCTGAACTACATAAGGAATCTATGGGATGTTTTTGAGAGAAAGATGAAAAGCACTCGATCTAACAATCCAGGCGAGCTCAGTAGTGCCTCAGCATTGCCATAGGCTGATCGCTTCCATTACTCCTCACTGATGCTGGAGTTTATGCTAAAAGAGCTCCAACCATGTACTGAATGCATAAATAAACATATTGCAACTTTTTTGCTTTGCAAATAATTAATCGTAGGAAATATTCTAATATTTTGAGATACTGGATTTTGGCTTTCATGAGCTATGAGACTACATATAAAAGTTTTACTTTTTAATAAGTTACGATGCATATTTATTTTTATTTGAGATGCACCTGGATATTTTTTTTTAAAAGCCAAAGCTTAAACCATTCGATGAAAGTTACTGTGAAATATTATTACAATTTAGAATTTTCTATCGGAGTATATTTATAATGTAATTTCTCCCTGTGATGGCAAAGCTGAATTTTAAGCAGCCACTACTCCACAGGACAGGTTTTTATTGACAACAGTAGCGCTTAGTATTTTTGTAGAAAAGTGAGTCAGTGTCTACATACAGTGTCATAGTCACTCTGAGAGTCCCCAAATGAAGGAAACGCATCCTCCTCTTCTTCCACATCTTTACTGTGCTCCATCTCCTCCTTTACAATAGTCTCAAACACATTCCTGTACACAGTGTAAAAGCCCTGCAGAGACAAAAAGAGAAATAACTTGCACTATTAAAACAATGCATGCATTTCCACAAAAAACTGTCTGAATCTTTCCAAACTCAAAAAAATAACTTGTGTATTTTCAGCATAAACTTGGACTGCCCTCTAGCGGTAAAGGATGCTATAGCAGATATATGAGCTATATGCATTATAAACGGATAAACACGAGATATAGCTATATAAAGATAATACAAGACATAAAAGTCTACTTTAATATCTCAGATATGCATAGAATTTAAAATGTGAAAGAAAATAGCTAGCTCTGAAACTTGTTTTAATTGAACATATAGATAACATGCAATGGTAAGACATATTTGATACAATTAAAAGTGAATGCAGATGAAAAACCAGAACACGTATAATATGAGTGGACACGTGCATGTGTGGCTACTGGCTGCAAAAAAAAAAAAAAGTATTTTAAATATTGACCTTTTCGTTATCTCCGTAACCTGAGTAACAGGTGACGGTGAAGAACTGCACGAGATCAACGCTGTCATCCTGGTACTCTCCGCTGACACCTCCTTTCAGCAGAGCATCTCGGTGGTTATCATACCTTAAAACAGAAGTAAAAGCCATGTTAATATCATTAAATAGCAAAAGAATTAGATCAAAGGCTGTAAAAGTCGTTTAGCCAAAAAAAGGCCAAATACTCATTAGTATAAATAGTATAAGTTTATAAATTTACTTGAAAGCAATGGCACATGCTGAAAGTATACACTAATAATATAATATTAATAATATTATTACTATTACTGGTTTGTTTGCAATTTTTTTTTACCCATTCCTGATCCATCTAATACTTATACAAGTTCACAGTTTGGACAAATCCTCATTTATGTTACCCAGATAAAACATGCAGGTCAGCAGATTTTGCAACAACAACAACATTCAATACATCTCTGCCATTCCAAGCCCATATGCTGTTTTTCCACTGAACACAAAAGAAGAATTTAGAAGAAGCTCTTTTGTACAACAACAGTGGCCACTTCTGTCACGCTCTGATAACACATACCACCATATGTGAAATAGCCAAATTCACCTTCTTCTTTTATGTTAAAAAATAACTGCAATATCAGTTTGGAATAAAAATGAGAATGAGAAAAATGTTAAACTACTTATTTAACCCTTTAACCAGAACCCCAATAAGCCATGAGTTTTGACAACATTTTCATGGGAATTTTAGGTGTCCTTTCAAAAACTATTATTGGTAATAAAGTATGGAGTCCATATAATTTGAACCTATCCTATACATCACTCACCAAAATATATGAAAAACATCCCAGAACTTAATGTTCTAGCAAAAAAACATAATTAATTCACAATATGTACATACAGCGCAAAAGAAATTTTGTCATTTTATTCTGTTATTAATTATTTACAAACATGATTTGCAATTTCCTAGTCCCAGACTAATTTAATTGCATTATAATAAACAGATTTGTATTCTGGATCTTAACTCTGGAGGGCAAGAAGCAGCATTATTATTATCGTTGTTCTTTTAATCTTTAATTTATTTTTTATGGCAAGTGTTGATTCTATAAAGGTTCTTTAAATATGCTAATTAGATTTGAACACTAAATAATAACTTAAATTCCATAAAACTATGACTTCATAATAGGGCTGTGCAATTAATCGCAATCGCAAAAAACCCCCGCAATTTAAGCACTTGCAATTTCTAAATCGCATAAGGCTGCAATTTTATCTATTAAATTATTTTCGAAGAAATTACCAACGTAATTACCTATCATATGTGCACAGTGTAATGTGAAATGTTTTGTTATGCACTTCTTATGCACTGAATACATTTAGAATGTATGTATGAAGCTTGTTTGAAAAAGCAAAAACAGTTGCCAAAATCGCAAATAAAATCGCAATCGCAATATTAGTAAAAAAAAAAAAAATCGCAATATGATTATTTTGTCCATATTGCACAGCCCTACTTCATAAGAACCTGAGTGTAGCCACATGTCTTTTATTTAAAGTTTGGCACGAAAAATCACTGGAAAACAATGGTTTAGATTTTGTGGAAGAAAGATTTGCAACATCACAGTGGTTAATATAGTGTCTGCTGTCATAAAGAAATATGTTTAAGCATTGTTCACACAAGGTAGATAACATAAATAATGTATTGAGTTAAATATCATTAATTTTTAATAAGACTGTATATATTTCCAGGTATGGTGATGTTTATTGGAGATCTTACCAGGCTCTCTCCTGTGGATCACTCAGAACATCATAAGCAGCCTGAATAAGTTTAAACTCCTCTGCAGCCTCCTCTGCGTTATCCAAGTTCTTGTCTAAAATCAAAATAAAAAACATGAGCTGCATTATAATATAATTTCAAGGTCAAACATACGTTAGTCCTATAATCAACAGCACTTGACAGATCATCACTGAAGAATGGTTAGAAAACAAGCGACACCAAAAGCCTTATTTATTAATACAAGACAATAAACTCAATGAATTAATAAAGAGATCAGATGAAATCAAATACCTGGATGCCATTTTAAGGCTAATTTCCTATAAGACTTTTTCAGGTCGTCGTCGGACGCGTCTCTTTTAACGCCTAACACCTCATAGTGACACTTCATCCTGGTCTGGGCTTGTTTGAGATCCTTACAAAAACTGAAACGCCGGTGTTCTGAAAAAATGTCAGTAACTACAGTAACGTTGCACACGAAATGTCATCAATGTGCCCACGTGAACCAATAAACCTAAAACTAAAATAGTGCTAACCTAATATTACAATAAATATAACATATAGAATACTATAACTAAACAACTAATCACATTTATTCATTAACTTCTTGAACAGTTGACATTTTCACTCGATAGAAGAATCGCACGAAGCCGGTGTCGTGTGTGCAGTCGCGGCGCATGAATTTGACGTCACACACGAGACGTGCTGCTATTGGCTGAGAGTTGTAACTTATAAGTATAAAATATATATTAAAATGTAATTAATATTTTATTTATTTGAGATTTTATTTGCGTGTGCATTAAAATATAGTAAATAACTTTTTAGTTAGTATTTTATTTCTGAATATATTCTATATTTTATATAAACACTACACTAAACTGTATTAGAAAGCCATCATTGTAGGTTATTTTTGTTATTTATTGTTCATTCAAAATTCAGCATTAACTCATATTGTTCTATTAATATAAATTTAATGGGTGGGATTTATCAGTGACTAACCTTTGAAACAATGGAAACCGCTATTTATTCCAGCAGGAGTGGCTTATGTTTTTTTCTAAGCTTCCTAAGAGTTTGCATACAATTGACAAATGCTGGCTATTTTAATCTTCCAGGAGCACATATAGCTGCTGCAAATTACTATAGTCACGTTTGTTCTGCATTTAAGGGCTGGATATTATACCTTCTAAACTAACATCATGAAATCAATGAGGGAAGTTGATCTGGATACATACAGTTTGTCTTTACTTACGGCAAAAGAAGACATCCTGAATCCACGCTCGTCAACAAACTGGTAAGATAACAGTTTTTGTCCATTTTCTTATTTTTGAAATCCACACGTAACGTTAATTAATTGCAAATGTAACTCGGATTATCTGAGCCAAACATGTAAAAATAAATGAAATTGTAAGCAGGATACGTGAAGTTGTTAAAAATTAAAAAATATAGGTGTTGTTTTTTTGTATTTTTCTTTTTTTGTGTTTTAAAAAATGTGTTTGCCCATATGAGATAATAACGTTTAACGATGTTTTTACGTAGCCATAATTAATTAATTAATTAATTAACAACAACAACAATAATAATTATATATGTGTAATACATCAAAATATGACAGTGTCTAACAATTTTGTAAAAGTGAAAATTGTTAGCAGAGGATGGTTTCGATCCATCGACCTCTGGGTTATGGGCCCAGCACGCTTCCGCTGCGCCACTCTGCTAGGCGGTACTTCAAAGGCGCGTGTTGAGGTCTTGAATAAAAGACAATTTTCCATTACCCTTATTCACCTGCTTTAAGTTTTTAATTATTCATTAACTTCGACAACCACATAAAACACTACACTCATGCTAAAATTACTTGGAAAGAAAATAAATAACGTGCAGCTATTCCACCACACATATGGTTTTGTTTATATGTGTGTTTGTTAAGGAGATATACAGTGTTCCTCAACGACCTTGTTTATTAAGACAAAAAAAGTACATTAAAAAGAATTATGTCGAATTCTATAAAAAAATTTAACATTTCGTTTTTAAGTTTTTTTTCATAAAGTAATAAACAAAGTCTTTGTCATTTCATCCAAACTTAACGCTACTTAACGTTAGTCTTGATCTGATGAATTCCAGAATGTCTTTCTTATCTTAATGACCAAACAACCCCCTCCCAGACCAATTTCCTCTGTAAATACCCCTGCTTATCTAAATTAGCATGTTTATCTGCAAAATCACCCTGTATGACAAACTATCCTACAATCTGACATGATATACTGTACCTAAAGCAAGGAGGTGTGTGTGGGTCAAGCATCTGTTGAACATGGTACTTGTGTAAGTGATTGTTTTGACCATGCTGGGGGCTAAAATGCAGACATGTCCACAGGCACAGCAGTTCCTGTTGTTCTGGCTACTGTTGTCACAGGAAGCGCTTTAAAAGGGAGAATGTCGCAGCTGAAAGGACTTTTCAAAACAAAGAATGTTGGTTGTTTATGAGCTAAAAAAACATGTGTATGATTCTGAACTTTATACAATCAGTGTGCTCCTGATAAGAGAAACCTTTTGGGTTTCTTTCCTGACATTCAAACAGCATTTGGTTTGATTTGATGTTAAATTCTAAGCTGTTTTTAAACCAAGGCCTCATTAAATTATTCAGACCATGTCCTAATTTTCATCATGTGTAGTTCAGATCTGTATTACATTACTTAGTTTTATCTGGTTATCAGATATTTCAAATGTAATTTTAATAATGGAATCAAGCACATGTTAAAAGGAATGCCAGACGTATTACAAAGATGCTAGTCTAAACACGGAAGTCTGAAAAAGCAGGACTCTGCATCTTCGTTGCCTTCCTGTCTCTGTCATTTCCTCCGTTTTTTTTATATAGTGTAGTATGTGATAGTATCTATAATAAAGCATAATGTTTTATGTTCTACAGTAATTTTAAGACACTATAGATGCATAGGGTAACTAATAATTGTCACTGTACTTTCCCACAGTAATTTTCTAAATCGTGTGTTTAAATAATTGAATTTGCATACATTTCCAGAATATAAATCTGACCATTGTATAAGATTTCTTGGTGCTATTTTAGAGTTAGAGGATTTAGATCTCTCTTTTTGTCAATCTATAAATCAGAAAAAATACATAAAAAAACTAAAATATTTTATAAATCAGGCCGAATAATATATGAACAAATCACTCTGATAAAAACCTTCAAGATGTAGATAAATAAAATAACACAGTTAAGTAATTTGTAATGCTCATTGCATTGAAAAAACTGTTTAAAATTCAGCCTTTAAAGAAATGTATTGTAACTGAAATATAATGGACAAAGTGCAATAATAAACACTAGAACAGGATTTCTTTTCACTAAAAGGTTATAAAAGCAAAACAGACCACTTAATGAAAAACACTGCTGCCTGTAGTGTCTTGTATTAAGTAACTTACGAAAAGTCACATGCATCACTACATGCTATAATATTAACTTCACATAATAGCACCCAAGCAGCTTAAATGTGTGTCTTAGGCAAATACACACTTGACAGTGTTTAGTATGCAGTCAAGACTTTCCACTCAAGACATTTGCTTAAGCAGCTTCTTTTAATATAGCTCAAACTCTTCGTCTAGAAGTTGAAAAATGTCTGGATTATGTGATTATACCTCTAGGCTTTCCAAGACCGACAGACATAATGGCTCTTAAATATACATGTACATATAAACTGGAGTCTAAATAACCAAATTCATAGTTTTTTTTCTTCTTAATTGTTTCTAATTAAGAGCTCAGGGTTGTAATTTATTTTATTGTAATTGCAGTTGCATGTTCTGGCATTGTTGTCATGAGAATGTGGGAAAACTGCCCTTTTGTTTTTGGGTGGGAGCAAATTACAGAAGACCCTAGGGATCCAAGAAGGGTCCTTTAAATGGGCCTCATTCACAGGAAATGGTGCCATTTGTGCCTTAAATTTACATTTTTTCCCCTTTACTGAACTTTTTATAATATTATATTACAATATAATGTATTGGATGCATAATATATGAACTGAAATAATGATAATATTTTTTTAAATTATGTATTTTTCATTGATTTTGTGATATTTGGACTTACATGCATTAAACACTGAAAGAAATCAGTGAAGATACATATACATACCAAAACTCAAACATCAGTACAGAAGCATTCAGATCCCTGTTACTGAAATGTCAGAGAAGCTAAATTGAGTTATTCATCTTAATGAAATAAAGTAAATGTTTACTATCCCCTCTGTTTCCTTCTATTTCTGCATACAGGGCTTTGTTTGCTTATGATGGAATAATGAACAGACTCAAACTGGCTGATTCTGGAGGTAAGAGCACAAAAAAGCATTAGAAATAAGGTTTTGTGGTTTGTTCATTGGCTTGTTTTTTGTAGTAGGTGGATTGAAAGAGTTGACGGCTAAACTTCAGCCTAGACAGCCGCTTTATGGGATGTGCAGGGTGGGCAAAGCTCAACCCCGTATCGCTATGATATTATGGGTTAGTTCATCCTCCACACAGATTCATGTAAAACGCTCTGATTATTCCCCTTTAACCAGTGTTTGTGGTCTCTCAGGTAGGAAATGAAGTGGATGAGTACCGCAGAGCTGAGTGTGCCAGTCATTTACCAGCAATTAGGGCCTTCTTTAAGGTAAAAAGAGGATTATGGGATTTAACTGTAATCTGATAAACTTAAATACAATTACAGTTTTTTCTTTTAGAAGTCTTGTTAGTAGAGGCTGCGTGTTATGAATAAAACAAAAACATAAAGGCATGAAAACAAGACAAAACATCTTTTGTCTGTTGCTATCTTTGTCCTCCTGATGCTTCAGGAAGTTCACATCTTTCTTCCTGCCCACACTTTGGATGAAATCACAGAGGAGAGGATCTGTACGCTGGCCTATAATGCTGCAGTGGTGACGCAGGGGCCGAGAGCGAGACCTAGCCGCCGGACAGAAGACAGACAGGCCGTTGTGGTATTAGATCATGACTGTTTACAAGGCTTTATTAAGACTAAATGATGAAGTTGTTTTGAGAAGTACAGTAAAGCCAGTCAGGTAGTTCAACTCTATTTAAATCAGGAGAAAATGGTAAACAAATCAAACTGTCTCCTTAATATTTCCAGGGCACTAACTACAAGAGAACAATTGCAGCTGCAGAGATCCAGAGAATCCACAGAGATTCTTTTTGGGCAAAAGCTGAGGTATGAGTTTTTATGTTTATGTTATTTTTTTTGAGTTGATATTATCATGTATGAATGTTATACATTGTATGGGTCAAAATTATAGGTTTTTTAATGCCAAAAATAAGTCCATAAAGATATTTTGTCATTTTCTTGCATAAATATGTAAAAAATTATGTATATTTTTATTAGTAATATACATTGCTAACAACTTATTTTTTATACATTTAATGATTTTCTGAATTTTTATTTTATTATTTAATTTTATTTTTTGTAATACTCAGATTCCAGATTTTAAAAAGTTGTATCAAGTATTGAAAAAATACAAACCATACATTTTATTCTCATTAAAATCTGATCTATTTTGTAGTACAAAGTCATGTAATTAATTTACAGTATATATATATATATATATATATATATATATATATATGTATATGTGTGTGTGTAAAAAAAAGTTGAATTTCTTCATTATTTTTACATTTGATTACTGTTATTATTGTTCATTATTAGCACAATGTATGACATAAAATGTATTATGTTCTTAGATAGGCCTAATAGCTACTATAGTATTTAAACATACTTAACACAGCAGCATTAAGGTAGCCCAATTTTTCTCCAAAAACAAAAAATTATCACAAAGAATACAAAAACAGACAGAGGTTAGTTTTTTACTGTTTTTCCAGAGAGAGGAGGAGGAAAGGAAAAAGGAGGAACAGCGGAGGGCAGCAGAGGACAGGAGGCAGAGAGAGAAAGAACGATTGCTCCAGGAAAGGCGAGATGCAGTGGAGAGAGAAAGGAGGATGAATGAAAAAGAACAGAAAATAAAGGAGCAGAGGTCAGTCAAATAGTCTCATGCATGCATGCAAAAAAAATTCCCAAGGGTCAAATGTGAACTTTTTTTTTTTTTTTAATAGGAGAATACAGTCACAAATGGAGGCAGAGGCTCAGAAACGGGAGAAAATTAAATGGGTATGATTTATTGGTATCTATGTGTGTGCATGTATATATTCCTAATCTATATTATATCACAGGAACACGAGGAAAGGGAGCGTGAAGAAGAGGAAATTAGAGCAAGATATTCATGCTCTCAATCAGAGGAAAAAGCTGCGGTTAGTTCTATGAGTCAACCTGCACTAAACCCATTCCCTAAATACAGTGTGTGCCCTGTCATCAGCTATGACGTAATACTGTTTTTGACCCACAGGAGGCAGCAGCGCTGGTGTCTCAGCGAGCTAGAAACCCCAGAGAGTTTTTCAGACAGCTGTCCTCCTCGACTCTCCACACAGCCTCCAGTCCCAGCTCACCATCTCCAGGTAAAGTGTAACTCACTGAGATCCAGCATGTGTTTGCATTGACTGAAACGACTGCATAATCTTCTCAGAAACAAGAACTTATTATAAAATCCAAGGAAATTTACTCTAATAAAATGACAATGAACAATATGCATTTATAGCATTATCTAGGTTAATGATTCAAGAAGGATCATGTGACACAATTACAATTTAAATTATATTAAAATAAAAAACAGATTTTTAGATGATAAACTGTAATAATATTACAGTTTTACTGTACGTTGTTGATCAAATAAATAGAGACTTGGTGTTTTTTTTTTAAGCTGTAAAATAGTGTAGATTAACATTAAACCTAATGAACATCAGCCTAAAAAAATGCTGTATAAAAATTGTTCATGTGTAGTTCATGATTAATGCATAAAGTACTGTTAGCAACTAAAACATATTGTGATCTGTTATCAGTTTTATAAATATAACTGGTGTATCCAATATAAATATAGATATAAATATATTGTTGCCAATTACTGAGAGTTCATACATTTGAATGAAATTATAATACAATGTTTTCCTGTTAGATTTGGCATGAGCAGAAGTTCGACAAATCTGTCTGCACATCGAGTGGCATTAAAGTGACGCACAGTAATGCATCTTGACGTGCACAGATTTGTTGATTATAATGACAGTAGTCGAGTCAAGTTTTTTACCACACTTTTTATATTTTAGTAGCCTACACACTGCAACAAAAGCTTTTCTAAGAATTTTCCAAGTACCCTAGTGAAAAAATAAATATACTTATTGTTGAATGACATTTATTTTATGCTTAGTATACTACAAATATATTTTCATATTTATGTACATAATAAAATGCAATGCAATTGTACTTTTAGTATAATAAACTGGTATACTTAAAAACTAATTTTGTACTTAATGCACTTTGTGCGGAAGTAGTGCTGAAGTCCAGTTAAAGACACACTTAGTATATTTTTATAAATATAAATATTAAATAAATATATTACTTTTTTTACTAGGGTAAAAAGTCTTGTTTTCAGAAGTCAAAATTAAGTGAGTTTTTGGTTAGAACGAGCAAAATTATTTTATTTCAAACAGAAAACAATTCGCAGATTATTTCACTTGTTACAAGCAAACATTTGCTTATTTTTTACTTTTTTTTATTTTTTTTGACTTTTTAATTTCTAGATATCTTGGCTGAAAACAATTTTTTGTTGCAAAATCTCTTTTTTTGCAGTTAGGAGTCCATATAGACGACTACATCACAGTCAGACAGACAATATCTTCAGTTTCAATGAATCAGCATCTTCTACACCTACATCCCTATACAGGCCATCAGTGGTATCACCTTACTTTCTGTCGACTCCCACAACCAGGAACCCAGTCCTTTCCACTAACACTTCTTCCTCGCTGCAGAATGGAGCAATGGTATCTACCAAAAGCCAGATCCAGCTATCTTCACCTAAGATGACGGAGTCACAGCTCCAAACTCAACCATCACCTAAAACCAGCATGACTGAATCTGCAATTAAAACTCCTATCAGTTCTATACTAGATAGTCTGGTCTTTTATCCACCTCCACCATTCCCTGAGCAGCTCCAACCAAATCAATCAGAGATAGTGAACGAGTTTCCCCCACCTCCTCCTGGTTTTGAGAGTCCTCCAGGACCATCTGTGAACCAGCCTGAGACACTTGATGACCCATTAGACCCTCTTCTTCCTTATTCATGTGTTGTGCTTCCTGAGCCACCCTCCAGACCACTTCCTACTCTGCCTGTCGCTCCAAGGATGCTGACAGATCTGGAAGTGGAGAGGGATTTTACTGCTCGGGCATCGGTTATATCTACAGTTGTGGAAGAAGATGAATGGAATGGAGAAAAAGAAATTAAATTTGATGGGAATGATGCAACTGAAGAACAAGAAGAAGAGAAGGGAAGTGGAGAAGAGAGGGCTCAAACTGGAGAAAAGAAGAACAGAGGACAAGAGCAACATGAAAGGATGACTGTGGTAAAACATGAAAGTGAAAAAGAAACAACTGATAAAATGATGGAGAGTGTAAAAGATGAAAAAATGTTGGAAGAATGTGAGAGTGATGAAAAACAAGATGGAAATGTTAGGGAAGAACATAAGAATGAAGAGGATAAAGTTGGGGAAATTGTGGAAGAGTCTGAGAGTGAGAAAATTATGGAGGAACAAGAGAGTGTGAAAGAAAAAGAGCAGGATTGGGAAAATGCAGAAGAATATAAGCAAGATGGGAACCTCGTAGAAGCTTTTGACAGTAAAAATGAGCAAGACAAGACAAACATACAAGTATCTGAGACCGAAAGAATACAATATGGTGAGGAACGATATGAAGAAAATGAGCAAGAAGGGAAAATAATAGATAAATATGAGGAAGTGCGTGACAGTGAAAAGGAAGAATGTGGAAAATGTATGAAGGAACTTGAGGTTGAAAAAATACAAGATGGGAGCATCTTGGAAAAATATAGCAAAGAAAAAGATTGGGAAACTATTGAAGAATTTGAGAGTGAAAATATACAAAATGCAAAAACGACATTGCAGTATATGAGAGAAAATGGGAAAATTGTGGATTCGTTTGACAATGAAGACAAGAAAAGCACGGAGGTATCTGAAACTGACAAAATACAATATGCAACAATGACGGAAGAATTTGAGCAAGAAAATGAGCAGGATGGGAAAACTGTGGAAAAATGTGAGGGAGAAGATGAAAGTGAAAAGGAACAAGCCGGGGAAGTTATGAAAAAACATAAGGATGACAAAATACATGGCAGTAACATCATGGAGGAACATACAATTAAAAAGCAAGAAATTGAGCAAGATGGGAAAATTGTAGAGAAATGTGAAGAAGAAATTGATGGAAAAAGAATGGAAGAACATGCAATCAAACAACAAGAAAGGAAAATTGTGGATGCATTTGAGAGTGATAAAGAACAAGATGAGGCAACAGAAGTATTTGAAACTGAAAAATTACATTATGTGAGAAAGATGGAAGAATGTGGGCAAGAAATTGAGAAAATTAAAGAAAAAGAAAATGAAAAAGAACAGGATTGGAAAGTCTCTGAGAATGAAAAAATACAATATGTAAAAATTCTGGAAGACTGTAGGCAAGAAAATGAGCAAGATGGGAAAACCGTCAAAAAACATGAACATGAGAAAAGTTTGGCAGAAAACGAAAATGAACCAGATTTCAAAATGATAATGTGTGATAAAGACTTCACGGAAGAACATGAAGGTGAAAAAGATGACTGGAAACTAGTGGAGGTATTTGAGACTGAAAATTTGTGTGTGAAAATTATGAAAGGATGTGAGCAAGAAAATAAGCAAGATGTAGAAGAATGTGAGGAAGAAGGTGATGGTAAAAGGTTGGAAGAAAAGGACTGTAAAATTCTAAAAGCATTTGAGAGCGAAAATAAAGAGCAAGATTGTAAAATTGGGGAAAGACGTGAAGATGGTACAGGTCTGGAAGAGCAAGAGGATGAAAAAGATCAGGATTGGAAGATGACCAAAAACTGTAAAAGTGAAAAAATACAATATGGGGACATCACGGAAGATTGTGAAAGTGAAAACAAACAAGTGGAGATGATAGAAAACCAACGAGAAGAACACAACCAAGACAATGATCGAATGTCACATGCAGATGTAGGTAAAGCCATTAACGTGACTGTCCTTAAGAAAGAGGAATCGTACACGGAGGTTATAAAACAGCCATCTCCAATCAATGACGCATGTGTTCCTGAAACTAATTCAACCGCTCAAGATAAAAACGAGCCAGAGATGAGCTTCACTGATACCTCATCCCAAATAAACTTACCAACCAATCAGGTTGAGTCAGGTCTCTCTAGTTTGAACGATCAAAGCGAATCAGACATGAAAGAGAAAACTGAACCTGCTGACTCTCAGGCTTCTTCAGAGATCTTCACCAACACCACCTCAGGAGAACAGATGAAGAGTGGCGTGGAAGACGGACAGACAGAAATGCTTAGAGAGGATACTATTGTGGACAGCTGCAGTGATTTGGATGAGGGGACTGAGTCCAAAACATTACCTTTATCTGAGAATCAAGCCAGTACTGGACAATCAGATGAAAGGGAGGGGCTTGCACCTGTCTGTCATTTCTCAGAAGACACAGGTAATGATAAGGGTGTCACTGATTTCTGTAGGCAACGTCTTAATATCAAGCTAGTTACATATCAGAGAAATAAAAACAGCTTCAAAAGAAATCAAAGTATCGGTCAAACCATGCACAGACTGAACAGAAAAATGTTTATAAAAACTATTAAAATTATTATTGATATCTTATTTAACACACAGTGCACAAAAAAATATTTTCTTTATATATATAGAAAACATATTTTAGTGTATTTAGTGTATTAAGTGTCATACTATTTCACAGCAATATAGTTTTACTGTTTTATTTAATGTATTTTACAAGTTTAATTAAAAAAAACCTGAATGTTTGAATAAATGTATGTTTAAATGAATACTGTAGTTTAGTGAAATATTGTATATACTTTTTTTTCATAAAAATGTTTTCCAATAACAATGAATATTTAAATTATTGAATAGTTTTGAGTAGAAAGATAATTGCATTATTCTAATAATGACATTTTTTTAATTATAGAATATCATTTGATTCATTTTATTTCATTAGAAAGGCTATTTATTGTGCATTTATGTCAAAATGTGGTTTTGTCAAACACTGCAAGTGACATAATAATACACAAAAAAGAATAAAAGAAGATTATTTAAGTAATTTAAATAAAAATGACAAAATACAGTTTCACAGTGAATAAGAAATATGTTTAATCAATAAATGATTTTTAGTAAAGCAGTATGATTTCTGCTGTGTGATAAAAATGTCTTTTTTGTAACTTTATAACATTTTATAAAAATGTTAAATAAAAAAATATAAAATATAATGTATGTCAAAATAAATACTCTAGTTTAGTATAACAATGTCTAAAATTATCTTATTTTTTTAATAAAATGTTTTGACAGGCATATTTTTTTTTAATAGAAAGATAATTTTGTAATAATTTAAAATATTTTTTATTATAAGATAGAATTGTATTAATTGTACTTTATTGGAAAGGTACGTTTGAGTATTTATGTCAAAATGTGGTTTTGTCAAATGCTACAAGTGACATAATAATACACAAAAAAAAATTTTATAACATAACATAACAAATAACATAACATTTAAAATAACAAAATGCGGTTTCACAGTGAATAATAAATGTATGTTTGATCAATAAATAATTATTTAAATTATTGCTGCTGTGTGATAAAAATCTTGTTTTTTGTAACTTCTGCAGTGGGCCTAAAATATTGTATAACTCATCAGCCGGATCTGACCAATGACGTAAGTGATGTTGAAGAGGGAGAAGAGGTTATATCACCTTCAGATGTGGAGCAGAACTTAAAATGTGATCCTGATCAAATGAATGATGACATTAAACATGAAATTCTAGAGAACAGCGATGGAAACACCCAACAACAGGAGGAATGATAAGACCGCCGATGGAAATTAAAGAACATAATTGGTAGGTGTGAGCTCTTATCTCCGAACAGATCATTCCATTAAAGAATGCAATGATTCTGGTTTTGATTGCCTTTAATTATAAAACCAAAAAAGGAGTGGAAGGGTAATTCAGGGCTAATTTGTTGTACTTTTTACCTGAGGTCGGTGGCTTTTTGTCAAATACTACAGTGCGATGTAACTGCTATACCTACAGTAATAACCCCACTTTAGAGATTTAGAGAAAATATCATCATAATAATTATATTTGTAAATCTTAAAAGTGATTTTGCTAGAAGGAAATATCACACTGGGACCAACTTCGACCTAGTATAAACACCTCAACCGCAAATTATCACGTATTAAGCATACAGAAAAAGTAAACTTGTGTAGGGACCCATGCACAGCAAAGGACTGTGGGATACATAAAGCACCAATCTGAAACAGACAGACAGACGGGAGACATGTTTATCAGGTACACTGAGTGCAAATGCCTTAACTGTAACATTAGTATCCTTATCTCTCACATCAGCCTTCAGGCAGAAATATCAGATAAGCTGCAGCACGTGCAGAAACTGAGATTTCTGATGTTGTCGTTTGGAACAATGTATGTTCCTATGAATGTGTTACTTTAAAAGGAATAAAAATAGAATTGAAGACTTGTTGAAAATGTACTCACCCGCTGGCCACCTAAGATGTAGATGAGTTGCATCACTAGTGAATGGGTGCCGTCAGAATGAGAGTCCGAACAGCTGATGAAAACATCACAATAATCCATAAGTAATCCGTATGACTCCAGTCCATCAACTGACATCTTGTGAAATGATAAGCTGCATGTTTTTGAAAAAAACTAAACACCATAATTACGGTGTTTTAACTTTAAACCGCTGCTTCTCACCAAATATATGAGTCCATAATAAAGCTAAAAGTCTATCACCATTACAAAAATGCAGCTTTATACTTTACATAGATTAATAATTAATAGTCTACAGTGTACATGTTGCTATGTACAAGTGCAAATCAGGGTATTTATTAACTAAAACTAACAAAAGAAGCATGTTCATTACTTGAAATAAACACCAACTAAAATAAAATAACACATAAACTGTTATATATTTATTATTCTTAAACATTTCAGCTATAGTTATATATAGCAAAAAAATATTTGTTACTCAAAGCTCTAAAATAACCGAATAAACTAAAATCTTAAACTACAGTAAATAGACAAATTATTATTATTATTATTATGCAAATGACAAAAAAATGCAACAAAATGACTAACACTTTAACTAAAATGAAAGCGAAATTAGAAAATATAAAAATTAAGCACTAAAATAAATGTATAAAATGAAACCTTAATAGAAACTAGTGTAGGGACATATTCCAATAATAGAAATTGACAAAAACACAACTAAATTACTAAAACTTAAACTGAAATTAAAATGAACAGATACTAGTATACTTATTAAAATAATGCAAAAATTCACTGATCTAGTTCTATTTGAGTATTTGAACTCAAGTGTTGTTAATAACTATGTAACAACTAGCCTGTCTCCTTGCCCTCTTAAAATAGTATAAAATGGGCCCTTAGTTGAGATTTGTTGCTGTTGTTGTTGTGCACATTGATGGATGGTTTGCCGAAATGCCAGTCATAACTGTTGGGGTTAATAATACACTGCCATGTTTACTTAAAGCAATCTCAGCCAGGAAAGAGACATTACAGTTGTGGTATGTGGGGATGGCCACACCTTTGATGAGACCTGGACAAGATTCAAATTTGTATTCAGGTTTCCATCATTAAGGACAAATGCTGCCATTTTATAAGCAAGAAATAATAAGTAAAGCAAGTTAACCCTGCGGCTCTCCTGCTTGAAATCAAGATTCTGACAGACTGTGGATGTGATGCTGAAGTGGTAGTTAATGACTGGTATGGGTTTAGTAGTCAGTGAAATTGCTGTAACAAAGAGAAATCATATCTTATTTTACTAGGCTTGTTATCATAAAAGAAAACTAAAACCATAAAGAAAACTTGAAACTACATTGGAAATTAAATAAATATATAAAATCTAAAATGATAAAAAATAAAATAAAGATAATTATTCATAATGGTTATACAAAGAAAAAAAATACAATTAAGCAGAACAAACTATTTAAACTAATAATAATAAAAGAATTGTTTCTTGAGTGGCAAATCAGCATATTCGAATGATTCTGATGGATCGTGTGAACCTGAAGACTGAAGAAACATACATTTCAGCTTCGCAATTACAGAAAAAAATTAAAATAAATAAAATAGAAGCAGTTATTTATATCTACAGTATACACCACATTTTGTACATAGGTTTATGGGAACTAATAGCTAATGATTTTAATGACAATTCGCTCTAACTATAGCTCTTAACTCGAAATGTAACATTCCAAAACTCTAATGAAAGCCATTGTGAAAGGCATAAAAGAAATGGCCTTATTAAACACAGCTCACGGAAATTATCTTGGCATATGCAAATATTTCTTCTCAGCTGATGTGCTACTGTACTTACCTGATATAGCTACTAAAGCAGACAGTTCCCCCTCAGCAATCTATGAGCAAGCGTTCTGTACAAAACATTTTATTTAGTAGAGATGCATTCAGTTGAACAAAAGTGACAAGAAATCAAAGAAATGCTGTTTTTTTTTAACTTTAAAAAAACACAATACGGTAAAAAAAAAGAAGAAGAAGTGTTAATGTTAGGCAGTATTAAATATTAATGTTTCATGAACAGCAAATCAGCAAATCATGATGATTTCTAAAGGATGTAACACTAAAGACGCTGTTAAGTCAGCTTTGCATGATTAAATTACATTTTAAAATAGATTTATATAGATTTATAGCTGAAAACCTATCTCTTTCAACACTACTTGACATCATAATAAAAAAAAAATAAAATAAAAAAATTACTCTTTCTTTCCCTTTCTAGTCTGCACTTATCTAAACATTGCCTACTATACAGTATTATGTGCACTTTCTAAGTTGCTTTTGCCTATTTAGGACTAATTGCTTGCTGTTTCCCCACTTGTACGTCGCTTTGGATAAAAGCGTCTGCTAAATGAATAAATGTAAATGTAAATGTAATTCATCAAGTGTGCAGTTGTATGATTACATTTTTTACATCTTGAAAAAATATTTCCGTTTCCCTCTGTGTTGTGTTTGTTTAACTTTGCTGTTTAGAATATGTGCCTTTACATCTGCTTCATAATTGCTTTACAAGGTATAAATAGTCCTCACTTTAGATGAGCTCACAAAAACAGACATCTGGACATGCCAGACATGCTTTAAACCTACCTGACTTAATCATGAATTACAGCTGGTAGGTACAACATGTGTTAATAAAGCATTTATTAACACACTGAGCAACAATTATCATGGGTCTAAATAATAAGATGTATTAATGTAAATTTAATTAATTTATTAATAATTTACTTAAACTTTCTGTATTATCTTATCAAATACTGACAACTCCTAAATATCTGGTTTGTAAATAACGTAATAATTAAAAAAAAAAAACGATCATTTATAAAGTATAAAAATACAATTATTAAACATTATATATATATAAAGGATTAAATGAATGCTTACTAATCCTTAAATAATCATTATAGTGTGTAGTTATTATAAAGTGTTACATAAAAGGTTGAATAAAAATTTTGGTCCCACTTAATATTAGGTGGCCTTAACTACTGTGTACTTACATTTAAATTAATGAATAAGTGTAATGCACTTAAAAAATATATAATATTATTAAAAAATTCTGTAATTGCATTTATATTTACAACATTTACCCTTACACCTTAACCTACCCATACCAAACCTTTCCCTAACCTAACTCCCACCTAACTATCCCACCTTAGCAAAGCAAAACTATTTTGAAACACAATATGAACCTATTACAGTACATTGTATTTATTATTTTAAATCTAAGTACATAGCAGTTAAGGCCACCTAATATAAATTGTGACCTACTTTTTATTTTAAAGTATATCAAGAAGATTTTCATATATCACCTGCAGTTCTGCCCCATCCAGAAACCAAACAATTCTCTCCTGCAGAGGAGCAGTTATTTGGCAGAGGGATTGGCTTCACGAACATGTTTAAGGTGGCAGGATTTCTCAGCTTGACCAACATGATATCATTGTTATGAGGGCGATTATTGTATTTTGGGTGAGGGATGATCTTCTCTGCTCTGATCCTCTGCTCTGTGCTTTCAGAAGCCTGTAAGTTATGCTTTCCCAGGTGGATGAGGAGCCTACGTCTGTTTGACAAGCAAATCATAAATGTACAAATACATTTCAAACTAAAACTATTCCAAAGAAGAGCTGAATCCCTGTGTTCAAAAGACAAAAAGACACTAAAAGGTGAAAAATTAAGGTTATACTCACGAGAATGTGCAGTGAGCAGCGGACACAACCCATCTTTCATTAATCAAAGATCCTCCACATGAGATTCTATTATCTGTAAGGTACACTTGCCAGGGCTGGGAGTGGGGCTGACATTCATAACCTCCAATGATTTTATCACCTGAGCTGAAAGCTTAATAAAATGTATTGCTCTTTTATTATTTAGAAAGTTAGTTACTCAAAAAGATACTTATAGTCTGTTGAGGCACCATTAAAATAAAGTCATATTAAGCAGACAGTCTACTCAAACTAGTTACTTATGGTTGTTAGAATGTCTAAAGTTTACTCTCAATATAAAATGCTGCCAGAATAATCGATAAGATAGATCTACATACCCACAGCCACAACCAGTAAAAAAAACACAATGGTCTTCATTGCAGCTGAGGAGAGGAGAGAGCACTTCTGCAAAGTTGATGAATAGTGTTCTGTCTTTTAAGCAGTCGATGTAACACACACAGAACCAATAAGATCACGACTAATGATTTTGAAAAGAACAATAAGTATGTGGGCAACAATTTTGACACACTTTTAACAGTTTTTCATTGGAATGATAAATGCAAGAAAAGTGTTGAAATATTATTAATCTTAGACAAAAAACAGATAATAACTTTGCGTTGCTCATGTACATACTATGTACTTGCTATGGTAATTAGAATAACAATGTAAGAACTATGTATCATCAACCTACCCCTAAATCAAACCCTTACCCTATATTACACCTATCTTTCTTAGATAGGTTTACTGAAAGTACCAACATTTTACTATGTATGTTTACTTGTTTATAGTTTAATAATACACACACACACAAATCTACAGTGTTCCAACATATTTTGAATTTCATAAATTCTTTCCCAAACCTAAATTTTCAAGCTTCTCAGTAATTGTTTTCCAGGCTGTATTTCATAGTAGAATATATTTTGTATTGTGGAGCTCTTGTAGAAAGAATAAAGAAGGAAGTCACTCTTAAGGAAGTGGTTTGATGTCAGTAAATGTGATATTTTGCATTCTGGTAAAGGTGTTTGTTGGATAACGAAAATTGTACTGCTGTTGGTGGTGTGAGGAGACCACCTCTGTGTGCAAGCAGTGTTGTGAAGACAAGCATAATTTTAGTTTGTTTATACCTACATTCAATTTGTATTTTTGTTGCAATCTTGATCAGGTTGATAGATGACTGAAGTTATTTCGTGTAATTCTCTGCGTTGTGTTTTGTTATCTTCTGAGTTGCAGTCATATAACCTGAAAAAGTTACAGGCACATAAAACTTATTTTGTGTCTTTTCCTAGATTTACTTAGGTTATAATTCTTTTTGGAACCATAGCTTTTGACACTTATAAAACGGATGGTAGTGTGCCGTACAATACTACATCATGACATGGGAAATCATGTAGTAGAAGATTGGAAGTCCATGGCGTCTGAATAGCTGTGATGTCTGTTTTCTGTAGTCTGTTTCCCACATAGATTCACTCAGCCGACTCTCTGTTCTCATGAAGATATTTCATGGATGTCTGAGGTGAAAATCTACGCCAAGGTGAATGCATATGAGGTGACACTGCATTTACATATACATGAAACACAAGAAAACAAAGAAACAGCAGACCAGCAATATTTGTGCATAGACATTTTAGACTTATCTAGATCGGATAATGTTTTTTAAGTTTCATAATCGTAAACTGATCTTGTTGACCTATTCTCAAGTTATGTGACAGCTATGGACCAGTGAGGTAAGGAAAAGCTAATAGGTGGGGAAATATATAAGGAATTCTTTACCACAGGGGTGGCCCCTGAAAGCCTGGTGCACTTCGGTTTTTCCCTGGGCTCCTCACTGGACTGTGTGTCCTAATCTGTCCCTATAACTGGTGTGTAACTTCATCCTACACTGAAACATCAGTCTTAGTAAAACGTCATAACTCATAGAGGATGGGTGAGTGATTGGAGTGTGCTATTGTTTATTAACTTTGAAGTAAGGCCGTAAGTGTACATTCTCTCAATGTAAAGATTTACTTTCCTGTAAAGAATCTTTCATCTTTGTTATGTATCACTGAGTAAACTAAGCACTCACAGCCCTAACAATTAACACCTAAACAAGCTGCTAAAACAGTTGGGTGAAGTGGGGAGGGGCTGAGACTGAGTAGAAGCTGAGAAAAGCTGTTCATTTCTTTCAATGTGTTTTTGCTTTTTCTACACTCTTTCATCCAGTGTCCAGATTTACCACAAAAATGACAATTGCCCTCCCTCTTAGAATATTTACGCTTCTGTCTACTCTCTGTTTTGACCTTAAAGGATGCTGCTGCAATCTCTACTCTGACTTTAACATCAGAGTTTCTTTCCCAAGTGGATAAACTGTCCAGATTATTTTGCAGGCTTCTAGTGGACCATGTGAGGTCTAAGAATGGTAAAGCTGACCTGTACTCAGTTAAAAGGCCATCAAATCATGTGAGGACTAGCGGTCCTTTATGATCCAATACTTTCTCTGAGGTGTTAGCAATTCCGTTGTTCGCTGCCACTGCCTGACAAAACCTTTCACTTTACTGGCTTGAAGTTTCACCTTTCTTCTGGATACAACTTGTCACTTTTGACCAATCCACTCAAAAATCCCTCTCTCAGTTCATCTTTACTTGCATGTTGAAATTCAGAACTATTCACAGCACTTTCAAAATGATTGAATTCTGATTCTGTTAAGATCTGTGTGTAACATCCTCACCAGGCTCCACCTTCTCAGTCACACAGCAATATCAATCACCAGAGTCTTTGATTACGCACACCTGGATTCATCACCTGAGACTGATCCCTAGCACAATCAAAGCATCCTTTATAAACTCACACCTCACAGCACTCTGGTTCCAAGCTAGTTCGTCGTAAGTGGACATAACCTGCTCTATTACTTACTTTGCTCCTTACCTGCTCTCTTCCAGAAAGCTCCCGTGAACCTTCCTGTTGTCTCCAAGCTCCGTTGTGTCTTCCCCATCGTCTCCAGTGGTGTGTGGCTGTGTTCGTTTGTCTGTCTTCCTGCAAGATACAATAAGGAGACTTTTCAGTTTGTTTATATTCCCAGGATTGGATGAATTTAAGTTTGCTTACCTTCTTTCAGTTACAACCTGTTTAATAAATACCTTTGTTTCATTTTACCTGTTTGGAGTCAGTCTGCTTCCTTATAATGTGACATTAGCTGGGTGACTTCATCTAGAGACATACTGTATCATAGAGACGCATTTTTCTCTATCCTGAATTCAGAAAAATTTCCTTGCACTGATGGCAAGTTCTCAGCAAGGCGTTTTATGTCTTAAGGTTGTAGTGAGTGCTTGGATCTGCAGTGTCGAGGTTGCTGATGGAACATCATTAACCCTTTCTGCTCTATTTTGAGCCCTTTGTCTCGCTCCACATACTTTAACTGAATTTCCATCTTTCTCCTTTACAGCATTAGTTTTGTCCTCTTGTCTACATGACGACTGTAAGTCAGGGTAGCTTTCATCTGACCGTTTGTCTTTTGAATTACTTTTGGTTGAGGACTGGTTATGGCCCACCATATAAGTGAGACAGGACACTTGAGTTTGTAGCTGTTCTTTTAACTTAGCAATACATTGAGCTTGTTCATGTGCTATTGCTAAACTAAACTCTCTGTAGCAACAAATAATGCCTTTCATGTTTTTCTTCCTGATACATGAGCCAAGTACTTGTTTGCATTTTTCAATTGACCATACTTTTTCTGGATCAATACCAAATTTCTTTATCAAATCCAATTTGACTGACTATTGAGTCCATGTGCTCTCCTAACAATGATTTAAACTCACTGTCTGTCCATGAAGGACAAGCTAGTCCACCTTTCTCAGTTGTTGAGATCACTCTAGCATTCTTTCTAAACATTTTGTAAGTTTCTTTGTTACTGATCAAAGATCAGAGGGTACATTTAACTGTTGTTATCTTTTAACAATATTAACACAAAATGCCAATCTTCTTTGTTTTCTACAGAGGTTAACCAAAAATATTAGCACTTAATGCCAATCTTCCCTGTCCGACAGAGGATGTACTAAAATATTTAGCAACTATGCTAAACCTTCCCTGATCAACAGAGGATTCCTTGTTAACACAGAAACACTGGATTTAACATTCCCTGCTTTTAACAGAGGATCAACCCTATTGTCACAAGCCGGGCCTCTGTGGCGAACCCCGGATCTCTGGATTATCCAGTGTACTACTGTTCGCCTGGTTCCTGACTTCCGCCTGTCCGACTACGCTCTCTAAAAAGCCTGCATATGGATCCAAGTAAGTCTGACGACTCACCACAGAAAACATCGCCGCCTCCGGATCCAGCTGCTTTAAACCACATGATAGGGGAAATGGGCTGTCAAGCCTCGGTGTTGTCTACTCACCAGGTCCAGTTGGAGAAGCTCACGGGCCTCACCGACGAGCTCATTCGCTCCATTCAGGCCCTCACCACCACAACCGTGGCCTTGACTCAAGCACCACGGCCCGCGCCTGCCTCAGCACCCCCGGCCATTCAACCCACTCCAGCCGCGGCTGCTGCTATTGCCAACCCCGCTCGTCTTTCACTGCCAAAAAAGTATGACGGAGCAGCAGGCAAATGCGGAGGATTTCTCCTGCAGTGCGAGATCTACACGAAACAACAACCACAGTCATTTACAACGGAACAAAGTAAGGTCTCTTTAATTTGCTTACTGCTTTCAGGGAAGGCTTTGGATTGGGTAAGCGCACTATGGAACGGGCGCCATATGTCATTTCCGCCGTACCACAGTTTCATCCGCGAATTCAGGGAGGTTTTTGACCACTACGTGGACGGACGTGATGCTAAGGATTAGATCATGTCTTTGACACAGGGCTCCTCTTCAGCAGCGGATTAAACACTATGATCTTCCGTACACTCGCTGCTCAGACAGGCCTTCAGTCAGTCTACTTCAGTCAGACCCGAGCCACTCGCCTTCCTCCCCATCGGCCTACAGACTGCTCGAACTCATCCCGGTCTTTCCCCTCTCTCAGCCCGAGTCCGCCAGCATGGAGCAGTACATCAAAGAGGAGCTGGCTAAGGGCTTAATTCGTCCCTCAATGCACCTGCTTGGCGGGCTTCTTTTTCGTAAAGAAGAAGGATGGTGGGCTCCGACCCTGTATCGATCACTGGTGCCCGTCACCCTGGAACAGCTCCGGTCGGCCCGCTACTTCACTAAGCTGGACCTCCGCAGCGCTTACAACATGATACGCATCAAAGAGGGGGGACGAATGGAACACCGCCTTCTCCACAACGAATGGGCACTACGAGTATCTGGTCATGCCCTTCGGTCTGTCCAACAGTCCCACAGTGTTCCAGGCAATGGTCAACGAAATCTTCGGGGAAATGTTGAACAAGTTTGTTATAGTCTACATAGACGACATCCTGATCTACTCCACAGACTACTCCAGCCATGTCGACTATGTGAGGAAAGTGCTTCAGAGAGTAATTGATCACCAGCTGTACGCAATAAGCGCCGATGGGGTAGCCATGGACGACCAGAAGGTCGATTTTTATCGGCGCTTCATCCGGGATTTCAGCAAGATTGCAGCACCTCTCATGACCATGACAAAGAGAAGTAATTGTCGCCTGCCCTGGTCCCAGCAGAGCCTAGAGGCCTTCGATCAGCTCAAGACCCGGTTCACCATGGCCCCTATTCTGAAACATCCTGACCCCGACCGACAGTTCATCGTGGAAGTGGACGCCTCCAACACAGGCATCGGTGCAGTCCTCTCACAGCGTCATGGGACCCCAGCCAAGCTATACCCCTGTGCCTTTCATTCCCGCAAGCTCAACCCCGCTGAACGCAACTATGACGTGGGAGACAGAGAACTTCTGGCCCTTTGGGCTGCCTTGGAGGAATGGCGGCACTGGTTGGAGGGGGCATGAGAGCCTTTCTTTTTCCTAACAGACCACCGAAATCTAGAGTACCTGCGAAGTGCCAAACGACTCAATGCCAGACAAGCGCGCTGGTCACTATTCTTCGCGGAGGGCTACTGCACGGAGGAGAGGTCCTGGGTAAACTCTGGTGACATCTAGGACCACACACCCACGGAAGCCTTTTATCTCAACAACCCAGGGAAGCCAGCTCCCAGACCTCATGGCAGGCCTCGGCGTCGGATCCATCCTCGCTTCAGGAGCCGCTCGCAGGGTGGGGGCTCTGTCACAAGCCGCGCCTCTGTGGTGAACCCCGGAACTCAGCAGCGGGAACCTTCGCCAGAATACTAGTTCCTACCCGGACTCCTTTGCCCCGATCTTTCTGCCTGGACTATTCACTCTGTCTCTGGATTATCCCATGTACTACTGTTCGCCTGGTTCCTGACTTCCTCCTCTCAGACTACGCTCTCTAAAAAGCCTGCATATGGATCCAAGTAAGTCTGACGACTCACCACAGAAAACATAGCCCCCACTGGATCCAGCTGCTTTATACCACATGATAGGGGGAAATGGGCCGTCAAGCCTCAGTGTCGTCTACTCACCAGGTCCAGTTGGAGAAGCTCACGGGCCTCACTGACGAGCTCATTCGCTCCATTCAGGCCCTCACCAGCCTGAGCAACTACGACAACGCGTCCTCCATCTAGTGCACGACAGCCCCAGCGCCGGGCACCCAGGTATTCTCGCCTCTTTAGAACTGGTCTCTAACCGCTTCTGGTGGGAGACTCTGGCAGCTGATGTAAGGACTTTCGTGCAAGCATGCCCCACCTGCCAGGTATCCAAGTCCTCCCGACAACGACCCGCGGGTCTACTATGTCCACTACCAATCCCCCACAGACCATGGTCCCATTTCACGTCTCGCTGCTTAAGCCCGCTGCTGCTCCGGAGGCCGAGGAAAGCCTAGATGAGGTTGCGGCTCCAGATATCCCTCCCCTGGCAGCAGAAGCGGAAGACATCTACCAGGCCCATGAAATCCTGGACTCCCGGCGCCGGGGAAGGGTCTTGCAATACTTGGTCGACTGGGAGGACTAGGCCTCGGCATCGGATCCATCCTCGCTTCAGGAGCCGCTCGCAGGGTGGGGGCTCTGTCACAAGCCGCGCCTCTGTGGCGAACCCCGGAACTCAGCAGCGGGAACCTTCGCCAGAATACTAGTTCCTACCCGGACTGCTTTGCTCCTTGTACCTAGGCCGCATCCGCTTCCATCTCCCGCCACACGGGGGCGTATTTAAGCAGCATTTGGACTCCTAGTCGGTGCGATGTTTTGATTTGCCTGGCGATCATCTCAGAGCGTTTTCTCCCGTGGATATTATTCATTATTACCTGGATTGTTTATTGGACTTTGACTCTAGCTGCCTGCACCGATCTTTCTGCCTGGACCATCGACTCTGTCTCTGGATTATCCCGTGTACTACTGTTCGCCTGGTTCCTCATCACAGCTATTAGCAAAAGCTAATCTTCCCTGTCTTACCAAAAATATTAACATGAAATGCTAATCATCTCTGATACACAGAGGGTAAACTTTATCTCTAAAAAGGAATTTATAGAGGATAACTCATTAAACAAACACTGCAGTTGTCTGTTAACTCTTCTCTGACAGCATAGAGGATAACAACTTTGTACTGGTCATTTAGTTTCTTTTGGATAGAGTATAACTCACCAACTCTTGTTTGTACAGCAAGCTTCGATCTGGAATAAAGTTAAATCTCTTGTTGAGCTTGAAGATGTCTAGATTTAGATGAGAAATCTCCATCCGGGTCACGGCACCAACTGTTCTAAAACTTTTCCATGAGACCAGGAGACAGACTTCGGATTTGGAAGCAAAATTCTCTTTATTCTGAGGATTCTGTCTGTGTGCTGCAGTCATCAAAGCAGTCTGACTAAGGATTAAATGCCTTGTCGTATATATATACATTTTCAAGAAGGAGGAGTGCAGATGTGGAAAACAAGTGGCATGCAACTGCAGGATCTTTAGATAAGGCTTTCCCAGCCTTGATCTATTTAGCATACAAGTGTCATTCAAATGCATAGGTTTTATAGAAACCTTAAAGCAAAAGGCACTGCTGAACCTTGAAAGGATTGACATTCACACTTAGCTTGGGAAACTTAAGCAAAAGCTTACTGTCTCACCGTGAGCCTACTGTTAATGACAAAAATACATGATTTCTAATTTATACTATTATGTAGAAAAATGTTTTTAACCATTCTTAAATTTGTAATTCTACAATATCCAGCGCAGAGTTGATGTTATACGGCTCGTTCAGTGAATCACAGACCGACTCAGTGATCCGCCGTAAAACAGTGATTCTGTTCAAATCCCCTATAGAATCTGAAATTATTCTGATTTGATTCATTCTTTATATATTCTTAATTTTATTTTACAAGTATGCAAATCATTTTTACAGTATAAACAACTATATTGTAAAGGTAAATGCAAGTATATTTGTACGTTCTATAGAACCGCACCACAATAGTATAGTATATATATATATATATATATATTATATTTATAGTATATATAAAATATATTAGACCATATATCTACAACAAAACCTAACCTTACACATGAGTAATGCCTAAACTCAGAGGAAGTGATAGATGATTGACACTGCTGTACAAGCTCCAAACACTGATTGTAAGTCTTAACTTCACAAAAACTGTAACCTGTTTCTTCACATCTGCTTGGTTAATCACAATGTTGTTCCAGGGTATGCAAAGATTTTAACCCAGGGACATGTTGCACTTGCTAAAATCAGTTTAGGCAATTTCATATTGCATAATATTTTATTGCATAACTGCTTATCTTCTGAACTACAACTTTTTTTGTCACGTTCTGTCAATGGTAGAAAGCAAAGCCCTGTTTTGAAGCTCCCACTGCATTTTTGGAGTTCCCGCACCCAATTTGGAGATCTCAAGGCTTCAGTTATACCCTTCTTCATCACTTGTTAAATTTGTGGCATGAGCAACTAACATGTTAAAAAACAGACAAAAAAAAATCTCATTGGGCAATTTCTTTCCCTCCATCTGGGTTTGTGGAGGTTGTTTCGTCATCAGTGGTATTGAGTTTAGGGAAATAAAGAAAAAAAAATGTCAAAATGCTTGTTACACACAGAAGCTATGTAGTTTCATTTAATCAATGCATTTTAAAATGATGCATTTTGCACTGAAAATCAGAATAGTCAAAGTAGTACATGGAGAGAAAAAAACAACAACAAATGCATTATTTAAAAAAGAACAAAAAAAAAACACATTGTGAAGTGGCCTGCATGTTGGCCCAGGACATTCAAAACAGCTAAATTATTTTTGTTCTTCTTATTTTAGTCAATTTAACCCAGCTTCATCTCTATATGAATATAAATTAATGTGGGATTGGATCAGCATCAAATGTCAAAGGACAAGCACATAAGGCATTGTTTCAAACACAACACAAAGTTAATGGTACCAAATATTGTAGCAAAGTATTTTAATCCAAGTATTAAAGGGGTAATCTGATACCTATTTTCCACAAGATGATATGACTCTTTAGGGTCTTAATGAAAAGTCCATAACATACTTTGGTTAAAAGTTCTCAATTATAGTGTGAAAAACACCTTTTTTATAATGTAAAAATTGACTCTTTTTTTTCAGCAAGCCATTGGTAGTCTATGCTGCTTAAATGCTAATGAGTTCTGCTGACACCACCCCCCCTCTTTCCCTCTTTCCCTTCGCATTAAATAGTTTACTTTAGTCACAGTAATTGCTAGCACATATTAGAAAAGGCAATTAAAAAAGATTCACTAAAAACCCTCATACTCACTTCTTATGCTGCATCACAAATGATTCACATGAACATAAACAGATTAAGGCAGATCAGGGATTTCAGCAGCTCAGATGAAGGAGAAAATGACAGCCGCTATATTTATTATTACATTTAACAACAAAACACCTCAATTGCTTAATCAAAGACATCTTTTCTTCCCCTACACTAGAGTCAACACAATGGGGCCGGGCAGGTATAAGTCCAAATACTATTGAGCCCCTGAAAATTTAGGTATATTACTTAACTAGCTAACATGTAAATGTAATGTTTTTGTGAAACCTCTTAAGATAAAACCAAAAGTCTGCGCTTCAGATTGTTTTATTTCCAATCCACAGTAGTATAAAGGCGAACGCACAAAAACTCAGTAAACTAAGAGTAAAATTTTAACTTATGGCATATGCATTTGTAGCTCAGTTTCATTTTCTACTGTACCTGGGAAGACACTCCCAATCATCAGAGTCAGGACATCTTTGGAATTCATCAAATTCGAACAAAGAAGGAACCATTAAGATTTTTCTCCAAGACTGCTTTTGGACCCTCACCAATGAGGCAATGCAAGTATTGTACATACAGTACAACTAAAAGAAACAGAGGTTTAGTATTAGTTAAAGACCCCATTATAAACAGCACTGATGGTTTACAGGTGGTTAACTGACTCTATTTCATAGATTCATTCTCTGCTTTTCCTGATGACGATTTATCATCAAGCCTTCTATGCACATTCCCATGTGTTAGAGTATTTATACTTGGATGTTCGGTTATGTGAGTTAGCGTTTAGTTAATAAAACTTTTGTGCACAAATTTCATGAGCTTCCGGTTTTGCCTTAATGTCCCTTTACGATTTTGGCCCTATTCTAAGACCCTATTAGCTATTTAAAAAAAATAAAAAATAAATTAGTCATAGCTTCAAAAATTATAATTAAATGTAGTTCAGCAATAATATTGAAATGTAGTTCTGCAACACCAATTATTATTTTATTATTAATATTCAATTTATTTCCTATTTTATTTTAAAATATGCACACATTACTCTTACTCATGTCTAATATAACAGAAATGTTTGGTTTCATAACATTTTATTTATTTAAGTATAATAATATTAATTTATGATATTTTCAGTTTTAAAATTAGATTTTTGTTTTTTTTGTAAGTTCTACAGTAAGTGGCTAAACAGTCTAATTTGCCCTAATAATCTGTAAATAGTAAGCTCTGTCTTAGATTTGAATGTCCATCTCAAGCATTTTAACATTGATGTTTGACTGTTAGATGGCTTAGGCAGACCAGCCTAAAATTTAGACTTTTGTCATCATAACATGTAACAATAAAAGTAAATCCAACTATATATTAACTGGAACATTTGAGTTAAGTCTATTTGCCTTTAAATCATCTTGCGTTTCATTGATATTTGGGTTAATTCAATGGGAAGACCACATTAGGTATAAAAGTTTAGTTTTAGGCACTGTTACCCTGTTAAACTTGGGGAATGAGTTTCCTTAAATCAGACTTAACTTATGGTCAACAGTGTGGTCTTGTGGATGTTGTTTTGTCATCAGTGGTGTGGAATTTAGAGAAGTAAAGAAACAGAAGTAAAAATGTTGGTCAAACATTTAAATTTACACACAAAAAGTAGTTTTTTTTTTTCATTAAATAAACCTAAATAAAGTCACAAATGTGTCAACACTGAATAATGACACTGTAAAATAGTACTGTACATATCTTCAATGTATACTATACAGTCATGGCCATAATATTGTCTGCAATTCTGTCAGAAAAGGCAACCCTTCTCTCAGAAAATTGTTGCAGTTGCAAATGTTTTGGTACTCACATATTTTTTTAATTATTTATTATTTTAGTTTTTTGCATCGCAAAAACAGAGAAGAAACAGAGAAAAGTAACATCTGATATAATACCACAGAGAACCCCAAAAAAATACACCCACTTTGGAAAAAAAATCTGAAATTAACTGCTTCAAGTTACCACAAATTAGTTTCTTACACCTCTCTACTGGAATTTTTAACTACTCTTCTTTTGCAAACTGCTTGAGGTCATTCAGATTTAAAGGATACCTTCTCCCAATGTTTTGACATCTCTCCACAGGTCTTCTATGGGATTCAGATCTGGATTCCTTACTGGCCATTTCAGACCTCTCCAGTGCTTTATTTGTAACAATTTCAGAGTGCTTTTTGAAGTGCGTTTCAGGTATTGTCCTGCTGGAAGACCCATGACCTCTGGTGGAGACACGGCTTTCTAACACTGGCCACTATGTTGCACCCCAAAATTCATTAGGAATTATAGGTGCATTTAATTAGATCGTTGGTTCTGACACTTCTTGTTTCTTGAATGGGTTGATAATAAAAGATGTCCATACCTTTGAAAATAAAGTCGTTGGATATTCCAATCCATTTATTGTCCATTTTTGTCAAAGATAAAAACATAACGAAGAAAGAAAATATCAAAATAAACAACCCATGTCAAGTCCATGATGGTCAAAAAGTTTTTGACCTTCTTCTACGCACACCATGCAGTTGCCTTGTGAGCCTAAATACATTATACGCCCTCTAGTGGTGTAAAGGAAAATGTAAAAAAAAAACATGATACCGTTTTATTATTACATTGGCCATGACTATATATTGTGCAGTTGTAATAGAGAAAGTGTGTTCTGTATGTTTGTGTATAGGAGATGGGTGATGTCTAACCTACCATAATTTGTTAAGTTGTAATAATTTAGTTCCGGATCTACACCAGCAGCATATGTAATTACTTGTGCAGTGCTATAAGGTGTGTAAGACCCCTGGAAGTATGGTGTAAGTTGGTGTAGGTGGGACCAGACATCCTTGTGGAATTTGTCCCAACAGAGATGGCAGCAGTCCCATTTATTTAACCCAGCAGTAGGCCTATAGAGAATTTCAAACAATATTTGCAGTCCACCATGCTTATTGAAACAGGTATCTGTGAGGATTGCCACAACATTCTCTTGAATAAACTAGAAAACTTTGTTGGCTTAGTTGAAGTGCCTAACTTGGTTCAAATCACACGTATCTTACTGCTATCTGTTTGTAGCAGTGAATAAGGAGGGATCATATCAATTATAAGTGCTATATGGAGTACTTCGAGACTCTAGGGCTAGGGCTGTTACTTTTCACACTTTACATGTTACCCTTGGGAGATATTTTCAGGAGACATGGTGTTAGCTTTCACTGTTATGCTTATGATACTTAGCTCTATATTTCTTTGCAGCCAGTAGAAAGATACCTAACAGAATGCATAGTCGATATAAAAAATTGGATGATGAGTAATTTCTTAATGCTAAAATCTGAAAAACACAGAGGTGTTAATTATCAGACCTAAAAACTCCACCTATAATAATCTAGAAAACTGTCAATTAGTCTTCATCAGTTAGAAACCTAGATGTGCTGTTTGAGAGCAATCTTTCATTTAAAAACAATGTTTCTACCATCTGTAAAACTGCATTTCCCTTTCACTCTGACGTCACGTCGGTGACCGGCGAATAGGGAATCTCGCTTCGAGATGCCAAAACAACTCTGCGTGTACAAACACGCCAATGAATTTCATTGGCATACG
>JAUCMT010000051.1:895384-913333 GCA_032357475.1 Enteromius thamalakanensis
TAGTCATCAGTATTAGTTTGGCCCTCAGTTACCATTAAATTAGTTAAACCACATTAAACATGACTTAATTAACATGCAGGTGTAAGAACGCAATAAGCAGGTAACGGTAAGTGACCAAATAAATCTTAAAATACTAGCAGATTTTTATATTTAAAAAAATTTAAATATATGGTTGAATAAATATGTAAAAGCACAAAAAAAACAGACAACACAAGCAGTCTGTCTTGCTGCCAAAGCCACGGTAAATATATATGTCAACACTGCCCCACTTCGCCTCTTCACACTCTGTCAAGCTCCAGTACAAGTGAATGCTTGTAAACATGATGGATGGATTTATTTTAACACTGTTTCCAACATGTCATTTTGAGAGCTATTCAACAAGTTCTTTTAATAACCCATACATAATTTTCATTCCAAAGTGTCTGTTTCTATTAGGGACATACTGTATTTTCAACTCAAGTTACTGTTAATGAAGGAAACAGATGAACAGGTTCTATTTGTGGTTATGTTTTCCTCATTGTTTGCAAGTGAGTAAAACAATTCAAAGTGCCAATTGAAGATGAATTTGCAGGACTAGACAACGGCCAATGAGTAAGTTTTCACTTACGTCAGCTTTAAACCGCATCTGTCCAACAAAACCATATTGTCTAGCACACTGTAATCAGATTAAAAATGAGAAAAAGAACCAAGCAATCTTACACAAGACCTTGAAGGGAAAGTTCACTGATTCTGTTTGTTTTTTCATTATTGACTAATTTTTTTCAGTGAAACACCGCAGACAAATGTATAGACTATCTATATTTTGAGGAAAATTGGGAATGCAGTGGATAAATAAATAAATAAATAAATATATAAAATTAAATAAGTACTGTAAAAAAAAGTATATAATACTTTATCATTTTTAATATATTTTGTATCATCTAATGAATATTCATAAGAACAGTTTTAATGTGTTATAATATTTACTTATTTGTGGTTATAGCTTTTAAGAGTATGCTTATTAAAAACACACAATAAAAATGATTCATTCACTTATTTATTATATTTATTTATAATGCAATATAAGTCTCATATCTTGCCATTTTACTTAATAATAAGTGGTAGTAATAATAATACTACTATTTTTTGTCAAATAGCCATAAAATCAGATATCAGATCAAGTGAATGTGTCATATAAAAAAAAAGATTTACAACTACAGAGTTACTCTGTAGCCTTTGTTAGAGTATTAGTAGTGTGTCTGACATACTGAAAATAGGATATGTGAAAATTCTACCTACCCTATAAGTCTACTAATACTCTCAGGTATATTCAATAAACATTGCATTTTTTTCAATAGAAAGTATTAGATAGCTTACATTTGCCTCAATATTAGCCTCACGGGAAACATTCAAATAACACTCAGCACCTAACCACTAAGATGTTGTAATCATACTCCTAAAATACATAAATATTATAATGTATTATAATTGTTTTTATGAGTATTCATAAGATATTATAACACATTATTATGCATTATGCATTCATTATAATGCCTTAAGAAAACCCTTATAATGTATTATAAATACAGGCTTTATAAAGTCTTCAGTCTGCAAATTCTGAGCAAAGTGATTTTAATCACAATATTAAAACAACATATTACGGTGGCTATTTTTATTAGAATTTAAAAGGCTATAATTAATTATTTCTGTTAGTGAGGTATAACAAGTGAAGTGTTTAAAACTGATTAGTGGTAATAAGAAAGATATATTCAATGTCCCATGCAAATGTAATTAAAATTTCTTCTTAAAAGAGTTCAACTACAGCGTGTAATACAGACTAAATTACTTTTTTTAATTTACTGATATAAAAAATGCAATGCCATTTAAACTTGGGTGGAGAAGACATATAGTGTTAAAAAGACATTAATAAAAAAACATAATCACTAAGTTCTTCTGGGAAGAACCAACTGTAATGACTACATTTTAACGTAATAATTTCAGAGTAATTATCAGTGATATTTATCCTCTGAGGTTTTGGCATTGGTTTTCAGAACAGGAAGAACCAGTCCAACTTAACATTCCAAACAGGAAGACGGTTGAATAGTCATCTCAGCGCTAAGAGGCCATGATTTCATTCAGGCGCAGACGGCAGGTAGGCATCACAAAACGCTAAGGGCTGCACAGTTAGCTTAACTTTCTGGATTACATTCTTCTCCAATTAGGATCTATCCAGCAAACCATCATCGCACAGAGAAATCTGAAGAGACACAGGTAAGATTTTTTGGTCGTCACTTAAAGTCTAGGTCTTAATTAATTTTGAATTATTTTCATCATTACAAAACTGTATCTCTCTCTCTCTGTCTCTCTCTCTCTCTCTCTCTCTCTCTCTCTCTCTCTATATATATATACTGCCGTCAAATAGTTATTCGTGATTAATCACATGAAAAAAAATGTGTGCATATATTTATTATGTACATATAAATACACACATGCAAACACACATGCAAAATATTTATATGTATATATCTAAGAACAATATTTTATGTTTATATATGAAATATATGTATAAATAATATACATTACATGAATATACTGTACATATATCTATGTAAATATTTTCAAACCATATACATGCATGCGTGTGCATTTATATAGCAATACTAAATATAAACAGTATGCACACATATATTATGTAAACACAGATGGAAATTTCAATCTCAGAAATGATGATTTGTAATATAGTAAACAAAATCCCACATGGTTCAGTTAAAGAATTAACATCATGACTAAAGATGAATAGTAAGTATGAATGTGCCGAATGATCATCTGTCATATAGTTAGTACTGGATTAGTGAGTTGTCAATGAGACAGGATAACTGTTTGAGTCAAGTAATTGCTTCCACAGATTATTTAAAGCATTGATCATCATTTATGAATCACAGGGTTCGTGCATATCATTTAAAGGCCTTAAATTGATTGAAGCTCATGCACCATACTGAATACTGTATATGTAAAACTATAAATGGTCAAATATTTGTAAATCTGTTACTGTTTTTTTTAACAGTAGGCTGTATTTTGGCAATGTATTTTTTCAGTTGCATCATTTAAATCATTTTAACGTACCTCCAGAAATAAGGAAACAACAAAAATGTATTCATCAATATGCACCTAAAAAGACAAGTGAAAATCAAAGAGGAAGGAAATATGAGAACAGGTGTCATAAGGGCAGCTAACAATAAGAGATTAAATATTGCTGTCAAGCCACATTTTCTACTCAAGCTGGATAAGCATCATGTGCGTCAGACACGTTTAGATTAATTACTGTTGTCGGTAACAAGTCACGGTACAGTGAGTGTTTCAGATAGTCAAACCATGTGTTTAAGATCTGCCATGATTAGATATGAATCTGCCCATCTTAGGTGAAGGTTTGATATGATGATAAATTAAAAACATTAGACTCAATATCTAACAACAACTCATCGCTGTGTAAGTTAAGGATGAATTGATGATGAAATTAATAGATTAAAGAGTTAAAGATAAAGGTTATGCATCGTTTACTCTGTACAAGAACAAACTGTGAGTTATGAGAAATGGATTGGAATTGCAACAACGGATACATAAATAATTTAATTAATTAAAAAAAATAGTAGAACTAATAGAAAAAAAATAAAGATTATATTCACTTGTCTTTAAATATAGAACACACTGAATTGCTTCTCATGAAATTATTATTTTATTCGTATTTTTTAAATTATTATTATATTACATTAATGACGTATACAGCATGGAAACCCCTTCAATAGTATTTATAATTAAATATATAATTCCAATACGTACATTACTGCCATTTCATAATTTTGACGACTTTACTATGATGATAAAATGTGGAATAGAATAATAAAGAATAAGCAAGTGTCCAAATGTTTCACTGGTAGTGTATCTCTTAGATTTGACCTGTTTTATTACACAAAATGTGGTCTTATGGTAGCAACGTTGAACAAGCTGATACTGTATTTCCAGGTCAGTACGATGGAACAGGACGGCCCGCAGGAGAAAAGACCTGAACAAGAAGAGGAGATGACAGAGGAGAGCTTCCTCAAAGAGCTCTACCTCTTTATGAAACAGAGAGACACTCCGATTGAGAGAATACCTCATCTAGGCTTCAAACAGAGTGAGTGAGAAAGACAAGCAAACGTACTTTATGTCTGAAAGAAATTAGTTCAGAGTATTAACATCTACTTTTTTGCTTTTCCTTTTCAGTCGATATGTTCTTAATGTACAAGACAGTAAAGGATCTAGGAGGCTACCAACAGGTAAAAAAAATTACATTTACTGCACACTGACCACAAGATTAAAATAAAACGACTCCAACCTTGGGCAACAATTTTAATGGATTTGTTTCCTCGTGTTTGTTTTCACTTTAATTACTGTCGGCATCTTATGATATGTTTTTGATAGCATACTTTGAATGGCATTAAAATGACTAACAAGAACATTTATTTTGTCACCAAAAACATTCACATCTTGTGTGCCTGATTTCCAGGTTACTGCACAGCAGTTGTGGAAGAAAGTTTACAACATTCTTGGTGGAAACCCACGCAGCACTAGTGCAGCCACATGCACTCGCAGGCATTATGAAAAGTAAGCAAGAGTAGCCTTAAAGGGATATTCCACCCCAAAATGGAAGTTGTATAATTAATCACCCCAATGTCATTCCAAACCCTTAAGCTACGTTCATTCTCTGAAAACAATTTAAGATATTTTGGATGACTTTCCCATTGACTGCCAAGTACATTACAATGTCAAGGTCCATGTTGGGTGGAGTAACCCTTTAAACAGCAGATGCTCACATACCGTATAATAAAAATAAATACAACATATATCATTTAAACACATTTTAGTCACAAAGCTCTTTTTGTCCATCCAGGCTGCTTCTTCCTTACGAGTGTCACCAAAATGGATACAGAGGCGATATTGTCTTCAGGACCGCTCGATCGCAGAAACGCTTCCACCCCGGCAGTTACAGCGACTTTGAGCACGAATACCCCATGAACAGTAAACATGCAGATTTGCGACACCTCCCAGCATTCCCACGGGTATGGAATCTTAAAAACAGAATATCTACTCTCATAGCTAACACTGGGATGGTACCTTTTTGAAAATTACAAATATGTACCCTTAAGGTACTATTAATATGCACCTTTAATGCACTTTTTATTTGGTTCTTTTACTGTAAAGTCAGGATTCGAATTTGGGATGCCCCATGAGGTTATCAGCACTTCTATGAACTTAAAATAACTGCCCCAGTGAAATTTTTTGCACTTTTTTTTTGTGTGAAGTAGAAATGCAAACTACTATTTATTACCAGACTACTTACAATTTAATTTCTACTCCTTCTTTCTCAAGGCCTCTCAGAACATATTTACGGAGCATCAGAGACAGATGTTTAGCATGCCTTTGAACATTGCTCCATACTTCACACACGGCGGTCCACCTCTATCCAATTACGTGGCTCTTCAAGAACCTACAGTGCCTCCGCTGAACCTCAGCCCTTCTCAAGACCTTCCCCAACCACCTGTTTCGTATTTGAGCAGGTCCTCTGCTGAGGCTCAGAGCCGCAACCAGTCACTTGATAGGCTACGCCACCTGGCTAAAGAGTACAAGTCATCAGCCGGTTGGGAGGAACCGCTAAACCTCAGCCGGAAAGAAAACAGACTTGAGACTTTGAATGACACACCGTCATCTTTCAGCCCACCTTCAAAAAAGACCAAGTTCCTCAACAAAGTATCACCACTTTACCCTCCAAGGGGTTTGGCAGCTGAAGAAGATGGAGAAAAGGGAGATACAGCGGACAGAAATTCCACTGGAGAAGGAGGTGCGGTGTCTGCACGAGCAGGACCAAGTCCGGTGACGGCTGACATCATTGATCTCACTTCCTCTTCTACTGCCAATCCAGTCCCGCGTAGGGCAAGCCCTCCTTCGGTGAACCTCTTCAACCGCAGACTGAACTACTCCGAAGCATTCACTATGAAAGCACCGGAGCGAGACCTGAATGCGGACTGTTTGAAGGAAGAATCTTCTTGTGCACCTACACCTAAGTTAGGGATCCTAAACCGAAGCAATCCTCTTGGACACCCACCTGTAGATCCGAACGGTAATATGGAGATTCAGATTCCTCTAAAGTTTCTGCACGAGTTGATTAAGAAAGGACTGCTCTCTAGCCCGGCATTTACGGCAAACAGCTCTGTGCCTCAAGACCCAACCAAAGCTGAAGTACAACCAGAACACAAGTTCCACATGCGATCAAGTTCAGAAACTTCCGAGAGCTCCACCACAGGAGAGGAACCAACCAATTTGAGTTTAAAAAGAAACCTTTACGAATCTAACCCTCAAGAAAATAATATGAGGAAGCTCAGACTCTTCGGTGGCAATGGCATCCCAGCAGAATCAAAGCTCCAGATGATCAATTCTTTTCATTTAAACAAGTTCTCTCTGGAAAGTGATGCACCACGATCTTCTCAACCTAACCAGGGACAGGTTCCTATGACAAAGAACCAAGAAAACATGTTTCCCAGATCTCCCAGTTATGGTGAAGACACTCCGCTCTCTTTGATGATGAAGCCTGGAAGGAAGTTGGAGAAAGTGATGGGAACACCTAACGGCGGGGCAAAGGAAATCTCGACTTCCCCACCTTTGATACATGTGACATCAGACCACCTCAAACTCCTTCTGGCAAACCTACCATATAGACTGGAAAGAGGGCAGACATATTGAGAATTTACACAGCTGAAAAATTCTCCACCTCGGCCAATGTTGCAATCTTGCCAAACCAGCCCCTTGCGTTGCATTACTGAAGGATTTCGGAAAAAGATGAAAACTGAAATGTTGAACAGATATGCAACTGTAGCATGAAAGCACTATCATGTACATAAAATGTATATAATTTTGAAAAGGGTTAGCTCAGGAAAAAAAAAAGTTTGCATTTTAGTCTGTAAATCACATTGAATTGTGAGACTTCAAATAAACAATGGTACATTTTTTAACTCGGTTTATGAAGAAGCACTAATACTTTGTAAAGAAAAGCAAATACCTTTTTGTAATGTTTTTTTATTAAAATGTTAACATGTAAAATGGATATATAAACTTGTTCCTTTTTTATTAAATATTATTTTACAATTCTTCTTTTTTTGTTGTTTATAACAATTCCTTTTGATTTCTTAAAAGCAAACTAACAATGACTTAAAAAAATTACTTTCTGATTATATAACAAATATATCAATATATCATATATAGTATGTGTTATATTTTGTGTTCTTTTATACTGAATATAAAGTCTTGGCCAACAATTTTTCGGAATTCGTAAAAATATAGTAGGTATCATACACACATGTTGTTTTACTGGTTACACAGGAACCTATGAAATATCATGTGAAGATCTACACTCGATACTTGCATACAAGACTTCAAGATGCTATTATGAATTATGAAAAAAATGCTTTAGTCAACATTTGAAACAAGCAATAACACACACAGCATGTATACACATGCAAACACACACCCATAAACAAGAAGGGATTGGGATTTCCAATTGTTAATTTTATAATCTTGGCACTATTAACATATAATTGTCATATACACAATGAATCAACAGATTCGTACCTATTGCAAACACAGTCTGTTCATAAAGACGAGGAATAATGTCTCGATAAAGAAACGTGACAACTTGTTGGACACATAATGGCAGGTGGTTTTTCCTAGAATTTGAACCAGTCCAGTGGGTTACCAGTCAAACTATTAACCAATACATCACATCATCTTCATATTACAAAAATAAATGACACTGTGTTTGATTGCCCAGTTAATTCATATAAAGAACCTTTACCACTCAGTCAATTGCTAAGAGGGTAAAAAATACGTACAGCAATACAATTTAGTCAACAATTTTAGCTTGCTGTTCAAAAAAGGAACCACATCAGGGAACATATTTAAGCAATGCATGCCATTTCTTGAGTATCTTTCCAACTGACAACTTGATATAGATCTTAATAAACAAATAAAAAATTATATAATGATACGGGTTATAAAATAGCGATTTGAAACCATGTTGGATGGTTGACTGGTTGATTTATTTGTCTTTAGGGCTAGGTTAGGATCTTCTGAATTTGATACATTTTTTAAAATCATAATGATTTAGCATAAAAGCGAGTTGCTCAATTCTATTGAGAAACTCTGGGGTGATAAAATAACAACTTACTATGACGAAACAAAAACTAACTCTTGTCATGCAGGATTTCCATAGCAAGTAAAAATTTTCCAGTCAGCTTTAATGGTATGTGATTTTAATCCAGCACTGTAAGCCCTGATCTCAATCCATTTACATGTATTAAAAAGTATATATCTGTGTATATACTGTACTTTATATATATTTTTAATACATATTTTACAGTTGTATATTGAGAAATCACTAAATCGCTTTTTGGAACGCTAAATGATGGACATAATATTCCATAATGACATTAAATTGTATAATTAGCTGTTGCTCTTGGCAACCAAATTCCTGTGTAGGAGTGCTAGGTTATCGTCTCTTGTAGCACTCGTAATTCTGTGACGAGGCCAAGCACAGATTTACAGTAAGCCTAAACAATATTTAGGCAAATAAATATGAACAAAAGTTGTGTGTTGTGATATACTGGGGTATGTTGAGCTGTACACAAAGCAGGTTTTTTCTTTAGTTTCTAGTTCCGTCCATCAATTACTGAAAGAAAGAAGCAGAGGGAGAGGAGTGTGAACAAACAAATCAATTACAAACATTTTTTATTCTATTTTGGTGTGGCTCACATTCACACCTTTAATTCTGGGAAAGTTTAAACAGGTACAGTGACTGTGGAACTACAGCCACAAATCATATAAAAAAAAATGTATGTAATCTCTGGCATCTGCATGTGTACAAGCATGTTCATGCCTCCAAACGGAATACATTGTAATGCATACAATGTCTTAAAATTTGTGCTGTCAAAAGATTAATTTGAAATATATGTATGTGTACTGTGTTTATTTATTATGTATATATAAACACACACACATACTGTATATATTTTGAAGATATTTGAAAGTATATACATTATTTTATGTATATGTAAACTTTAAATATTTGTATTAAATATAAACATGCATGTGTTTGTATTTATACATACATAAGAAATATACACTGAACATACACTGTGTTAAAAATAAAAACATTATTTATGTATGGGATCGACCGCTATGCATGTTATGACAATGATGATGTATTTAAAAAATCTTTTGTAATATGTATATAAAGTCAGTGGAGAATTAATCATAAATCACAATATTACATTATTTAAGCAACAACAAATCAATTAATGCAATCAGCTTCCAGCCAGTTAAAGTTCATTTACAGAGAACAAATGTTTTATAATTATACAAAAATATACACATTTTTGCTTGGGGTTGTATTTCTTTCCCATCAGAATGCTTGCTACAGAAGAAAAAATGCAGAAAATGGAACCTGATCCGAATTTTATTAAGACGGACGAAAGATTTGGAGGCAACATGAGTTCTTATATATTTTTTAATGTGCAAAAAGTTCAGACGAACATTTCAGACTCCGTGTGCAATGACCTTAAGAGTTCATCCATTGTGTAACAATTGTAGGCCTATTTAAAGATGCAAATCACAAGAGAGATTTAGGTAAATATATTTACTGTAAATAAAAAGGCCCTTATGTTAAATTCAATATATTCAGTCAATATACTGATTTAAAAAAATGATTATCCAATTTATTGTAAATCTACCTGTTGCTGCCTATATGCAAATGTTTGGAGCCGGTAAGATGCATTATTTTGAATTAATTCGATCAAAAATACAGTTAATATTGTGCAATATTATTATAATTAAGTGATGATTTATTTTATGATTCAACATCATTACTTCATTGTCACATGATTCATAAAAAAACAAAACAAAACAGATTTTCTGCTAAATATATATATCTTAAATTTTAGTGTTGAAAACAGTGGTGCTGGTTAATATTTCTGCAGAAATGTATTTATGCTGGTTAATTTAAATATAAAATATGTTCGTCAAAAATAAAACACAAACTGAGAAAATTTTGTGGCTTAGAAATATTCATAACAACTCCTGGCTCAGATCATGAGCACTCACAATGTGAAGAAGGAAAAAACAAGGTAAAGTTATATTTATCTGCAACTTCCTCATGCTACAACACATAAGCTAACACGCCTTTTCCGGGTAGACTGAGACACATGTGTAGACATGTGTAGAAACACCCACACCCACACACAACCGCAGACACCCACTTGCTGCACAAAATTGACAGATACTGACGGGTGCTGACCGTGGGAATGTGACCCATCTACACTAGCATAATGCTTGGCTGAGAATTCACATTCGCCAATTCCACTCGTCTGCCCCATGGAGACACGATTGGTTACTGTCACATGGCAACAATTGACTGCTGTGGGCACAATGGAACTCTGTTTGTGTTTATGTTGTGAAGAAGGAAAACATATACATGCAAGTTCACGACCATTGCTAATTAATTATATTATCAGCAGCAACTTTTGAACTGAAAAATAAACATGATTTGGAAATGTTTTAGTATCATGGAAGTCATCCTTTTGATTTACAGTTAACAGCGCAAACATGAACATGTAAAACCAGATAGTCATGTTATCCATGATTTGATTCGAGAACGAACTTCTTTAATCTTTGATTCATTCAATCTGTCTTTCTCGTAACCTAGTAATAATAATACAAACAATGCAAATTATGAATCTTTTGATTTGTACTATTCTGATTTGTACTATTATGTCAAAACATTACGTAATTTAATGTCGAATTTAGCTTGAATCTTTCCAAACGTTTTTGGTGAATTATTTTTCTCACAATAGACTGGGTGTGACACACCAACTTAAGCGATTTTAGATTCCGCATTCGTATTTTTACTCAACAAAAATAATAATAAACAATGTGAAAGGCAGCAATTGATATTTGTTTCTGCATCAAAGTTATTAATGAAATTTGCGAAAGGCCTTCAATAAACACAACACAAAGAAAAAAAGAAAAAAGAAAAAAAATGACATTTTTGTACAAAAATAAAAAAGTTGAATAAAATAAAAAATGTATTTAAATAAAAACAGAACAGAATAAAAATCAAATTAAAAATTAAATCAAAATCAAATGAAATGTTCCCAAGAAAAAATGTATATATATTTTAGTAGTAATAGTAGTATTGAACAAATTAATATCTGCACAGAATCCCAAGCCTTTTACTGAAGTTGAAGTCAGTTGATGAACATGCAAGTTTCCATCTTTTTGTTATCAGTGAACACCTCCGAATACATAGCTTATACATGACGTGTGAAAACACACATCCCAACAAAGTTGGCTTTTCAATATCTCATGTAGTCCAAATCGGACTTGTTTGCTTTCTTCTGTCCTATCAAGTATGAGGACACAGCAGCAACAAAGAATTGTCTTCTAAGTCTTTATAAGATGCAAATGAATCAGAGTCTGCTGACAGATGTGTGCCAGAGATTTGCTTATGTGACAACAACACCACACCTACACTATTATGGCATGTGAACACGATTGAAAGCGCTAACACGCCTCTTTATCACTTTTATTGAAATCATAATAGAACTGAATGTCCTTCAAAGCAAAGGTTAAGCATTTCAGTTGATTTCAGAGGTTGGAATGCCTCTCCTGGGCGTTAAATTTGACATGGATGACGAAAAACTGTTCAAGTGGCAAATTTGTTACATGTTCTAGACACACATGCTTTCAGAGTGTAAATGAGGGCGTTTGCAGTCCAGGCATTGTTTTTCGTGTGTGTGTGTGTGTGTGTGTTTACGTGTTTGTGTAACAGTTGTCTGAAGCTGTATCACCTGTCATTATAATAGGTGGACAGCAGGCTTTGAATTTCAGAAGAAACAGGTCTGTTCAGGGGTTGCAGATGGTTTCTGGTCTGCGAGGATGGTGACGTAACTATATAAAAAAGAGGTAGACAAAGAGCAGGTTTAAGAAACCGTGTAATTAAAGGATTTATTTTTTTATCCAATCAGCTCTAACAGACATTTTAAAGACTGGGGGGGATTATAGTGTTCAAAACACTTAAAAATAGAAAATTAAAATTTAAAATTAAAATTAAAATTAATTAAATGTATATTTCAAATCTATTAGTAAACATTAAATATAACCCATACAAATATAGAAATTAAATTTACTAATAAAACAGATAAAGAACAAAAAAAATCAAAAACTAAATGTTATTAAAAATGTATACAAATATCCGGCAGCCCTAGTTATTATTAATATGCACTTTGCTTATAAAAGCATACTGTGAATGCATTAAAGAGATACACCCTAAAATCTTTGCCATTATTTTTCTCTTCATGTGCTTCCAAACCTGATTTTCTTTTATGAAAAGAAACAAAAGAAGACTCATTTAGACTCAAATAAAAAAATATTTTGTTTTCTTTTTGCACAAGAAAGCCGTACAGGAACAACATAAATAAATTAATAAATGATGACAGAACGTTCTTTTTCAGGGTAACACGAAGAATGAAAAGCATGACAAACAGTTTGCAAACACAATATCGACTTTCTTTTATTGTTGCACATGTGGGCACGTCTGTCAACAAGTTCCACAAGCATATTTTAAGACTTATTCAGCTTTTTCTGTTCTGCTTAATAGGGATAAACTTCCAAGAAGATGCCGCGCAATAATGAATTGCATTTTGTTTCGTCCGGCTGTATAAGCGTGACAAGAGAATAGAAATGAATAGCCTGACGGCACGTCTGGCTTGGCGCTTGGCTGAACTGTCTGTCATCCGATACGTCTGAAAGAAAAACGTCCCCACCCAATAGGGTTGAATGGTGGATGCTTAAATTAGCATGTCTATCATACAGTATGTCTATTAAGTTCAAGAGAAAGTCAGTGTGTGCGTGTGTATTAAAATCAAATTGTGCAATTATGTCTTTCATGAATCTGAGGTTTAATACCTAGTTTGTCTCAGAAAAACCAAAAGAATATATCCGGTCTGCAACTGCTAAAAGTATGTTTGCATATTTTTGAAATTACACAGGTGAGTATTATGCAATCTTAACACACAATACCTAAATTCTACAGATAAAAAAGTTATCTTAACTAAAAATCTTCTCTTTGAAAGGGTTAAAAATATAAATAGATTATATCATCCTGGTCCTGTAAATGATGATTTATAGCAACGCATCCCTCCACCTCCACCTTCTTTTCACACCTTCCGCAGGGGATCAAGCGGGGTCTGAGCCTGACGGAGTCTCTCGGCTCGCCCCATGACAGCAGGCCAAACACGCTTATTAATTATTATGAGGAAGTGCGAACTCGTGAAATACACACTGCTACACCACATGAAACAGTACTGCCAACACTTGACCTTATGTGCACATCTCATCTCTGACACACAAAACAAACAAGAGCAACCTTGTATTTAAACATATTAAAAATGTAATAGGATTAGTTTAGTTTGTTAATCACTAATCCTACAGTAAGACAATTCTACTATAGTTTAAACTAAGCAAACCATTTAAATATTAATCATTAATATAAAAAATATTGAATTATTAAAAAAAGGGTCATTCTCAAAATATGCATAATAGACCAGGGTTATTTTAGTAGAATTGAGATAGCAGGGGTGTAACATTACACAAACATGACGCTCAGTAACCTCTTTTTTAATGACACTGTTCGGTGAAACAGTTCAGTAAAATTGCAAAACAGTGGTTTCATGTTCACTTCTAAATTATCAAATGTCTGAGGAGTTTGTACAGCGATTTGTCACGTATAAACAGCATGTATTACTTTAATTGTCTTTAAAAAAATGACATAATAAAAAAATTAAGACTTTTTTTCTTTTCAAAAGTAACATTAAATAGAACTACTGTAAGTTTCTAGTTAAGTTCCACTAGGGCTGGGTAATTAATCGAAAAATAATCGTAATCGACATTCAGAACCTAAAACTTTCCCTTTAAAAACACTACCGCATGTGGAGTCACGTGACCTGCCTAGATAAGGTTACCCTACGTGCTCAACAGACGGGACTTGGATAAATGAATAAATCACGCTATTCACGTGTAGTTGGACGCTTGAACATTTTGAGTTTGCTCGCTTCATTCGCGCGTGGAATACGCTTCCCAGAAAACGCGAATTTGAACAAAAATATATATAAAAAAATAATCGTTCATTAAGCGTAATCGAGTTAAAATTAAGTTTTAACTTTTAAGTAAAATCGAGTTTTAACTAATCAAGTTTTTAATTTTAGGCCAAAGTTCCACTTGTGCAGAGGTTAAAACAATGTTGTAATTTGTTTAGTACATATGTTTGCCGAAATGAAAATTTTCAGTATGAAATATATGTACTGTTACACAACTGTGAGAATATTATTATTTTGAATAATAAGAAGTTTTTTGTTTTCTGTGTTATAATATATATTTTCCTGTATTTTGGTCCTTTTTTTGAGTTTCCATTCAGATTTAGTTTAGTTTTTAAACCAAAGATGTATGCCATGTTTTCGGTGAATAGTTTTACTTTAAGCTAACTGTAATAACCCTTCAAGAGACCTTGCTGGAACAAATGTGCCTTTCTTATTGACTTCCTTCAGTTCCTCAATGCTCTTACCCATTTCATGATACAGGGAGCCTTGTTTTAATGTCAGTGTCATTTTCTTTGGAGAATGTTCCTCAATCTTCATGAGCTCATTACAGCACTGTTTCCACTGACCTACACAGAAAAGCATAGGCCATCAATTAAAACACAGTAGTTGTTGTTTTGTTTGAGTGTGAGTGCATAATTTCAAATACCTGAGGACTTAAACAAAGGTTTCAGAGTACATGTGGAAAACAGACAAATTAGACACGTACATGTGTCAACATTTAGATGGTGACCATAAAAAACATCATTCTTGCACGACATGTAATGAATACCTAGCATGAAAATACCTGAAACACAGCCATTAACAAGGATGCTTCTTAGAGAAGCACTATGTACTCGTGTCTACATATTTGTGCAAGATAAGTATTGAATTTCAAGACTTCAGAAAAACTGTGTTAAACTTCCAAGAAAATCAAAACACCCGCCTCAGTTACCCTATAAAACCAAACAGACCACATGCTTTTCAATGCATTGTAACATAAGACATGTAACAAGGACATAAATCAAAGCAAAAAATGCTGAAAATACAGAAAAAGCTATTTTAAAAAACTTGACACAATCATAATCTCCTGACATCATTTCGCAGAAACCAAAACCGACTGCACAGAAACCAGTCCGATTAGCTGCTTGAATGTATGTCCCAAAATGTGTCACGTAACATCCATACTACAAACAGATATAAAGGTATTATTCAGCTTTCCAGTTGCCAAAACAAAGAATAAATCACACTCATTGTTGTTGATTTAGTGCAGAGGAATTCAACTCTTTTGAACACGGATGTGCGGAGGAGTGAAGTTGCTCAATGTCATATACACTTGCATTTTCATGCATTCATTAAGCAAACATTTTCATCCAAAGCAACTTACAATTGGGGAATACATCGAGCGATTCATCATGAAGAGGCAAATAGACACTGGATTGCTCGTAATCCAATAAGTAAAGGCTAGACAGAGAAAGATTAAAGTAATTTTTTAGAAAAAGGTTTTATTTTTTAGGATGATTTTTTAACTGTCGCTTAAAAATGTTCAGGGAATAGGGGTTGGAAGTTGCAAGGATCCATATCTTGAACTATGCAAACCGTAACTGGCAGCCAGTGCAGGGAGATAAAGAGAGATGTGATGTGGGCTCTTTTATGTTCATTAAAGACCAGTCACGCCACTGAATTCTGAATCATGTGTAGAGGTTTGATTGTGCTTGATTGAAGTCTAGCTAGAAAAGCATTGCAGTAGTCCAGTCTAGAAATAGCAAGGGCCTGATCAAGAATTTGTGCATTTCGAAAATTAGAAAATGCCTATTGTTTTCTAACGTTGTGCAATGCAAACCTGTAAGATTGCAAATTTTTAGTAATGTGCTCTTTAAAAGTCAGCTGATCATCAAAGATTACACCATCTGACTAAACTTGATGGCGTAATTGTTGATAAAACTAACTGGACCGTGAACTGGGTTAGGGTTGGGGCCAATCTAGGTCAGATTAAGATATAGGTGATGCTTTGTCATCCATACCAAGATGTCCACCAGGCAGTCTAAAATCTGTGCAGTGATTGGATCATCTGATTAAAAAGAAAGATAGAGCTGTGTGCCATCAGTATAGCAAAGGCAGGAGAAGCCGTGAGCCTGTATGATGGGTCCTAGTGATGTATTTTATATGGAGAAAAAGAGGGGTCCAAGAACTGATCCTTGAGGAACCCCAGCCATCATTCGATGTACTTTACCATTTGATACCTCACCACCCCAGGCCACCCTGACAGACCTACCAGTGAAATAGCATTCAAACTAGCGAAGTTGAATTTCTGTGATTCCCAGGGATTAGAAGGTGAACAGGAGGATCTGATTAATTAGTGTCAAAAGCGGCAGATAGATCTAGCAAAATTCAGGTGTCTCTGCAAAAACTGTTTACTGCATCTCAGAAGCAGGAATAATTTAGTCTGGTTTATATGTGGCTAGGGCTGAAACGATTCCTTCGAGTAACTCGAGTAACTCGATTCCAAAAAAGGATCCTCTGCCTCGAAGCCTCTATTAATTAATTTTAAAGGTTATGCCATCTTTTTCGCAATGATTTTTGCATTACTGTGACTGTCACCCACGAAGCAGTGTTTTGATTTAAGGGCACTAGCACGTACTAGTGCGGGCTGCGTAATGGAAGAGAGCAATAACAATGACGATGAGCAAAGAGACCAAATAAACAGTAGAAACCGACAAAAATGTCCCACTCAGAGACCGGAGGAGGACTGTCACCTGAGACCGGATGAATTCAGTGTATCGTTAAATCAATGCGATTGTTGAGATGGGGCTGTTAAATAATTACATTAATTTTGGAAGGGATAAACCACACCGCTCTGTAGACGGATGTGGAGGGGCCGTTACCGCACGTTCACACCGCCGCCAGAGAGAGCGTCAAAGTAGCAGTTATTCATTTTAAATGTTAAGCTGGCGGTAAGAGGCGGCACGGACAGCGGGAGCATCAAGGAGAGTTGAAATCAGGTTAACTTTAAAGCTTCCAAATGCACTAAGCACATAGCCCCTGATGTTTTTTTGTTTCTGAATAACCTTTTGAATAAGAAAAAAAAATTACTTGCACATCAATCGTACAGTGCTATGACTGTCATGTGACACACTTGTTGGTAAGAGCAATATAAAAGCAGATTTTTTATCTTCACAGACACTGTACATAATTCACAGGATTTGAATGTAACTTTAAATCCATCTCTGCTTTCTTCATTCTTTTAAAAATAATCATTGTGTCCACTAAAACACTACTACTACTAGCTTGACTTCATCAGCTAAAACAAGGCTGATGAAATAAAAGATAAAATAATTTGACTTCAAAATAAAAGCAGTCTTTGTGAATTCAACATATGCTAGTGAGAGAGAATTCTTGCCTTTATTTTGATCCTTTATTGAAAGTGAGGTATGTTAACCAATCCATCCTGTTCTATCAACTGCTGTCAAAGCAGAACAAAGAAAGCACTGTATTTGTGATTGATTTTCATACAATATATGCACTGAGGTTCAATACACAATACAGGCCAAACTGAGGTGATGGCAATTTAGATAACATATTTAAATATGCTTTTATTTTCAAAGAAAAGTTTGAATATTTATAACTTGCAGTGAATGCCCAAACTAGGGATGCTCATTTTAACCGTTTACCGTTACCGGCCGATTTGAAGTTTAACCGATTAACACAATCAGTTAAACGGTTTAAAAGGTCATTTTATTTATTTATTTATTTCAGT
>JAUCMT010000051.1:913433-939516 GCA_032357475.1 Enteromius thamalakanensis
ATAATGTTGTCAGTTAACCGGTTAATAATCGGTTAACGAGCGTCGGTTATGAGAAATAACCGAAATGAGCATCCCTAGCCCAAACAGTAATGCATTCTTACAAAAACATTACTTTCATTTTTGATTGTTTATAAAAATACTTGAAATAAATATGACCCCAGTAAAAAATGCTCAATATAAAATCAAAAACATTATTTTTTACAGAGAATTTTTGGCAAATTTTCCAAAGTTTTTTTCACTATGTGAGTATGATATCCGTGTGTTTTAGACAACAACATCACTATCTTTTTAACACCAGTTTGTCCCTCATGTTACAAAGTTTGTTGAGTAAACAAGCACTGTCAATAAAGCATAACAATAACAATGCATTTGACGAACGTGAAACTTTCAATAATGACTGAAATTTGTAATGATGCATTTATCCACGGATAAGTACCTGCTGGTTGTTTAGCACTAATATTATAATTCATTCATGATTAATTCAAAACTTATTTTGTTTGGGGGAACTGCTTCCTTGTTGCATTTAACCTGAAACCTTAATTTCCTTATTCCAGTAATTTTCCACTAAAACCAGTTTATCAGCATCTCAAGATAAATTATCTCCAGAGATCACTTATTTTAACACATCCACCCACATCTGTCTCTTTTTTGTATAAGAAAAGTAACTTAGTTTCAAAGATACCAGAACCTGTTGAGTGAAGGTCAATTTCCACGGATGGCTTACTGTTAATAGTTTGTATTTTGTCTCATGCAGCATTTCTGAAATCATAAACATGCACCACATGGCATTAGAAAATGCACAAATCTTAACAACTTTAATATGAATAATTACAATAAATAATAAAATGGACAATGTTTAATTTTTCCGGATTGCTGTGGAACAACTTAATTGATTGACAACCAATATATAACCTTATTAATTTTGTGATATTTAAGTAACACTCCCATTCCTGATCACCTGTAGTTGTTAGTAATGCACTCTTTGTTATATCTCAGTGGTCTGTGCAGGAATGTAGGCAATGCTGTGATGAATAAGTCTCACATTGTTCTTTGTTTTACTTATGATACATCAAATCAAACTATAACACAACGGTGAACCAAAAGAGTCACACCCTGAGTTATTTCTGTTGCCAAATATAATATAACTCAGTTATGGGATGGTGTACAATTTGGTTGCTTGGCAATGGGGAATTTTTGACATTTGAAAACCTATCCTTAATATAATTTGTCTAATTTATACACAAATATCTAAAGAGATGTATAGTTCTGTCATTCTTTCAGAAGAATAAGAATTTCGATATCCGTACATAAATGTACAACTATGAGAAGAAAAGCAAAGAAAACCAGCATATACAGCGGTAAATACCACTCTAAAATCAGCTTGAACATTCTGCTAGGTTGATGTCACCTACAACCACAATGCCTCTTTTAAATCAGACATTGTTTAAATTTTTTAAAGACAATAAATGAAAGACATTTTGGGTGAATGTCAAAATTCACATAGCTGAGTGACAGCTGATATTATTAACTGGCAAGTCATTAATTTTTCTCAAGCTGCAGTAACATTCCTTAAAAAAAAAAACATGGTGCACACACAAGCAAAATAAGGAAATTTTGCATTGCATTGGATCACGCAGGCAGGCATGAGAAAACTCTAACAAACCTTACTTTCAGCTGTGTTCTGCTCCACAGAACTAGTTAAATTTTTGGATGAACTGTTTGTTTTATTATCTGGTTTTCTCAAACAAAGTTCAATGTACTTTTTTTAATGCATTACAGAACTGGTTCACATATACTATTTTAATTAGCAATATTTTATAACCTCTCTGACCTACTTTGGCTTATCATTTACTGCATTGTACGCTACTTTATTATCATGTTCTTCATCAGTTAATCTGCTTTTAAAAATCCAGTTTGATAAGGTTCTTTTTTGTAAGTGATGACAACACTGTTCTGAAAGCATATCAGTTCCTCATACCCCAAAAAAAAGCGGTCATGCACATGAAGACATGCAATGCAAACCTGTGCAATTGCGCACGTTTACTTTTTAGGTAATTATCTTGTTTATCATATCAGAAGATCATGAGAATGACTTTGTTGAACCTTTTCATTCTATTTTCACTTTCCAAATAGTTGAAGTTACCAGAATCTGTCGCCGTCACTATATAGACCAATTAAAGTGTCTTGTGTACAAAGGAAGTCTTGGCATACTAAGTAATGAAAAAATGTAATAAATATAGTTTAAGCCTTCACCTTCCCAGAAATAACAGATTTCACAATAGAAAAATAAATGTATCAAGCCGGTCTCAAAACCTGTCGTCAGATTTTAAAACAACATGGCTGGATTCCTTGTAAAGGTTGCGTTTGAAAAATCGTGAAAGTGCAAAACCTTTAAACTGTCACTTATTTAACCTGTTACAGACTTTCTCTCATTTGTGTTTCTAAACTAAATAAACTTTAATTTTATACATTTTGCACAAGAGCGAAAACCTTTCAAATTCTCTCCAAATCTCCAATGGCCTCTCCATATTAGACAAATGCATAAAACAATATAGTAATGTTTACTTATGAAACAGAAGTTCATAATTTCCCGCACTCATTAAATTATCTTCCAAGATAACTAATCTTAGCACCATCCATCCAAATCAAAATGACTGTAAATCTCCAGGGGTGTGAATTTAATTTGTTTCCTTCTAAAGTAACAGCAACAATCTTAAATTACGACCTTTATATGATTTCATTATTTTTGATTTCAGTATAAATAATCACTTAAACTTTACAATATGGTTCATTAGTTAAAAACATTTATTAACATGAACTATGAATGAACAATCCTTCAACAGCATTTATTAATCATGTTAAAAAAATGCTAGTTTGAGCATTTACTTATGCATTAATAAAATTCCAAGATGTGTTTGTTAATATAAGTTAATGCACTGGGAACTAAAAATGAACGATTGTGTTCTAACTTTAACAAAGATGAATAAATACTTTAATAAATTAATTGCTCATTGTTTGTTCATGTTAGTTAATGACACCTTATTGTAAAGTAATCAAGATGGACAGTATTTAAACATTCACAAGTGTAATAGACTGCTATGGGGCTTACTGTATATTGTGTAACTCTACTGATTTCTTGTTATATAAGTACCACTCCCATTTCTGATCACTCATTCTTTGTTGTATTTCAAGTGGCCTATATGTTCAGGAATGTAGACAACGTTGTGCTGAATAAGTCTGCCATTGTTCTCTGTTTGGCCTTAAATACATACCAAGAAGATTTCTTATGAATGCAGTTTAAATGTTTGCTAAATCAAATTCACAAAAATCACTATTAAATCAAACTGACAAGCAACGAAAAGTGAGTGACCGTCTGTTTCTTACTTCTTTTTAAATATATTAATATCTCAATTACTGTATGGCATGGATGCAAATTAGCCTTGCTAAGTCAATATAAAAAAATAAAACCAGATTTACAAGACGTAATCATTCTGTCATTGCCAGTGCAACCAAAACTATGAGGAAAAAGCCAAGTGAAAAAAAACATAGAAATACAAAAACAACCAAGTACACACCCCCAGAAACTAAAAAAAAACAAAAAAAACATTTTATCCAATGCAACTTTAAAGTTGTAGTTAAGAAAGCCAATGCATTATGGGAACAGTACTGGTCTGGGACTCTGGGATCCCATCTCTTTTTTAGAATTAGGCTCGAGACTAATTATTTGTTATTGACAAGTTATTTGCATACTGCACATGTCAAAAAATGAATTTTGTTTTTCTGTCCCTACAATCAGGAAATAGTGCTATGATTTTTTTTTGCGGATTTCCTTATTGACATATCAGTAGTTGCATGATGATAAAATGGCATGATGGTAATAAGTCTATCTATAAGATATTAGACTTATCTAGACTTATCTATTTTTGATTTATTTGATTTTTAATCATTTATGATAATGCTGAAGTGATTTTTTTGGGGTGATCTTGTGCATTCTGGGATCTTTGGTACTCACTCATGTCATAGAAATGCTGCCAGAAGGCTTCCATCCAGTTATGTGTGTCTTCAGAAGTGTGTGTGACAATTGTGTATGTGGTCTCATCACCGCTCTGGTTTGTTATGGTGATACTGTGAGTATGTAGAGCCGGATCTCTCTCTGTGGCACGCACACGTGTGTCCTAAAGCAAGTATGCAAACAATCAGGTTTAAGACCATCTGTAAACACCACTTATAACTGCAATAAATTCAGTTGCACATGGAATCAATGTAATAAAAAACTGTAATAACAAACTATACAAAGACAGCTCAGCCCTCTGTTGTCTACAAGATACAACTACAACTGTTATATAAGTCAATAGTCTTCACCTTATTAATGGGAATAGTGAACAGTGGTGTCTCTAAAGTATCTGTATCGTCTTGCTGCTGGTGACATTTTAAATCTGACCCACTCAGGACAGCGTAGACATCTCTCCAGTCCTCAGAACTGCTCTCTGACTTGGGTGCAAACATATGTGGAAGATGACTCAGTAGGTATTTGGGAAATGTTGATTATTTATTTTTAATTACAATAATACATCATATCTACAAACCCGAATTCTGAGTTTTCCACACATAACAACTTGCGTCATACAGAGAGGCTGGGCCATGAGGCGACAGCACATGTTACCATAGAGTGGCAACCAGAACGAAGAGTCCTCTAAAATACACACGAGAACAAATAAAAGCAAAGTGGAAATAAATCAGAAACAAATATGCTATCATGTGCATAGAAGGGCAGTGCAGAGTTAACAAATCTTTGAAAATCCATCCCATTTTCATTTTATTGCTATCAAGTTCTTTGGACTCCACATGTAAACTCAAATTTTCATAGGCTGTGTTTAAAAAGTGCTGAATAAAAAGTTTCCTTACCTGTGTCTAATATTGTCAGGTCATGTGTCCGGAAAGAGTTCTGTACGTGGCACATGGTCAGAGATGTGTGAGCCAGGAGGTGATATTTAGGGCCCCTGATGACAAGAGGGGATATTGAGGGCCTCTGTGAGCAGTTACATTATACAAAGAATATTTTGAACCTAAACAAACAAAATATTTAGTTATAGAAAATGTGAATGTGTCGTCACAGCAGCAATGCATTCTGGGAATTTAAGACACAGGGAACACCGGCTCTACAGGAGACTGGAAAATATAGTGAATGTAGATGGTAATATTATCTAATTTACATTTCTCTTCTAAGCAAGCCCGCAAACTATAAACAGAAGAAAATAATATATGGAAATATTTCTGCGGAAGCTCATTGATACCCGGCCATGTTGGTAAGGATTAAGTTTCATTCATTCATTTGCTCGCTTGCATCCTTGTTTAAAAAGGAATCTTCAGCTTGGTTTCTTGAAGTCAAGGTACTTATTTGTCATCCAAAATATATGTCTCAGAAGCTTCTAGTAAGTTCTGTTACCTTTAAATGGCTTAATTATTTACACTCAGGGCCAGCTCTGGCCAATTTGCTGCCCTAGCTGGTGCCCCTTACCTCACAGCCCATTCCACCAATAATCATTGTGTTCAAACATTCACACAGACACGTTTTTTATTTTATTTATTTTTTATTGGAAACACGACAATTAATTTGTACGATCCCCAAACAACACCACCCCTAAACCTATCCGTTACAAAATTAATGTAAAAACAAGACAAGAAGATCCCGTCTTATGTAACGCATTTAAAAAAAAAAAAGAGTAACATCAACCCTAAACTATCTTAACATATTTGTACAAACAACCTATACGGGCGTATTAGTTGAAGTTGAACTAACAATGGACATTACATTTGTTAAACTATTTGTTATTTTTGTTATTTAATTATTATTAATGAAAAGTGTTAGAATTCCAGTATGGCAGCGCTGTTATATTAAACCATAGCCCTTTCTAAAGTTATTAACCACAAATTAAACTGAGAAACGTGTATCTTTAAAGGCGATTTTACATATAATCTTAATAAGCCAAATTGTATGTATATATATATATATATATATATACACTGTATACACACGCATTGTAGTTATGTTGACCTTTTATTAATCACTTTTACACGTTGATGCTAAAGGTTAATCATGGGGCATTCATTGCATTAATTCTAAGCTTAATTGAGGTTTATGTAGCCCATAAATACCACATATTTCTGTAAATACAGCCTACCCTATAGGCATTTTTTTCTATGTAGTTTTCATTACACTGGATTTTCTTACGGGACCAAATAGAAAAAACTATTTATTTTGCAGGTCTAATTACATAGTTTTGTGATTTTTTAGCAGTATTGCTCTTTTAGCTTTATAGTTTTTTTATTAGATCTGATTCAGTGGTGCAGGGTATAGCTACACATGTGCATTCATTGTGCATTCTTTGTCAGTCGTTTTGCGTAAACTAAATCCACTCTGATGAGCGCTATACAGTAGCGTCTTGCTTAAACCAACATCATGACAGTCCAGCACATGAATAAGCTAATCCTATTGCAAGTAAAAAAATGCACAAAACCCCCCAGTTAAGACACTGATGCGGTCAGGACCGTAGCGCCGGCTTCCTTAGAAATATAATTGCGCCCATGTCCACTTCGTCCAATCCCGCATGCTCACCACAGTCATACGATGTCGACAGTGACAAAAATGCCGCATGATCATGCGAAAGAGCGAGTCAGGGAGGAGAGCAGAGTGGTATATAATTATGGATTAGTAATTGGAATCAATACAAAAATTATGATATAAACAATATCTTAAAATAAGAGTACCCTCTTCTCCATGTACAATTTCTCATCGAGATGCTCACGTCGCGGGCTCTGGGCGGATGTTGCCATAGCTTGTGATAACTGTATCAAAGAGGCTACCACGAGTCTTTCTTTTTTCATACAGTTTCGTTAACAGTGAACATTAGTATTGTATAATCACAAAGGTTGTTTCCTTAACCCAAAAATATTTTCAGTTTGTGTCCATTTGTGTATGTTTTGGTGGTTCATTCCAACTTAATTATACAAAAAAAAAACTAGTTTGGGACTGCTATTTAATAGCCTGATTAAATATACTTTTTAAAAGGCCGTACTAGCCACGTTCTTAACAGTCTTAACTTAATCAAATTGTGAGATCTATTTGATTCAAATGTTTTTTTTTAACAAATTATATTTATATATATATACACACACATTACATTATAGAGAGAGAGGGCCACGGCTTGATGACCATGGAAAAACGTGGGTCCTGAGGCCAAACCAGATGAGAACCACTGCCATACTCTATGAGAACAACACAAGCCCAGTGCGTTTTCATTTTAAAACGCATAACTTTTGTTTTCAAGGTCAAAAACTGAGACTTTTAAAAACGCTGCAGACCTCGTTCTAGTTCTAGTTGTATCCAGATATGTGTTGGTAGATTATTTATTCGATCACCTCAAGCACATAGAAGCGTCCACGATCTAAATAATAAGAAATCTATATCTATCTATCTATCTTTCCTTGTACCTGCTTGAATGGTTATGTGACATGCCTTTTGGGTTATGTGGTGTAAACAGAGTTTTTAAAACGCATAGAGAATGCAATCGAGGATTGTTTTCAATCTACCGCCGTTTAAAAAAAAAAAAAGAAAATAATTTTCACTTGAAAAAATGTCCTTGCAAATATCTGTAAAAGGACAGAGACGAGGTCTTTGAATGATTTTTGATTCTAAAGCAATTACACTTTTGGTTCTCCATGTTTGCATTTAAAGAAATGGATATATGTCACGGTTCAGCTACAGTAGTACTGCAAGTAAGATCCGCTGGATGGCACTCCAGCTCCATGTGCTTGCTTTGTGTGTTTGTCTCCGCTGCTATACCTGGACTTTTGTTATGAACTTGTGTCTCCACCTGCCTTGTATGTTGCCATGACCACTTATTCATTCCTCCACCCCCTAGCCTAATTTCTATGTGTATATAAGCCCCGTTTGTCTTAGTTATATTCGCTGACCATTGTTTGTTTGTTAAGCGTTCCTAGTTTCCCTGTGTTTCCCCGGTTCTGGATTTATCGTTTTGACCTCGCCTGTTCCCGGAATCTCGCTCTCACCTCGTCATAATATATATGTATATAATTTTTTTTTAAATGTTTTATTCAAATTGTAAAACAAAACGGGCAGTTAATAAATTAAAACTATAATGATATATAATTGCTTGACAATTAAAGTAATTAAATAAAAAGAATGAAAAGATAAATTATTTTAAGTGCTGCTTTTTTCTCATTAACATAATGACAAAGCATCAAATAAATAAAGATTAAATATATGAAATATGCCTTTAAATATGACAAATGACCCAGACATGTTTTTGACAGGCTTTATGACATTCATCCTAAAAATATGTAACTGGTTTTAACTTCTCTTGCCATCCATCTTTTTTCACTCCTGTGCTTTTTTTGGCCTTTTTCTCAGACAGACCAAATGCTAAGAAAATAAACAGGCATTGTGTGTCTGTCTATACTGACAGTCACTATATGGGTTTGTTTCTGTTTGTGAACTGGTTTCGGCAAACATAGCCAAAGTGTGAAACCGTTCAACATTTAACACTCTTTGAGAGTCATGTATCTGTTTGTGCTCTGCTTTGGAATGTGGAAAAGTATATATTTTATGTAATGACATGTATACTGCTCCCTTACCGTACACACAGAGCAGGCAGCAAAACCTGTGATTCTCCTCCGGGGGATCCGGCTCCGCTGCTGTGGGAACTGCAGGTGGCTGCTGTCTCTAAAGATGACATGAACTTCTTCCCAGAGGCACTTCCCAGCCGGCTCAGCCTCCGAGTGGAGAAGCCCGTGCTGAATTCCTCTTCCACACAGCAGCTGTACAGCTCCACCCGCAGGTCAAAGCCTGGAGGTACGTCAGTGCTATGAAGAAGGATATATGAAAACTGGACTTTAAAAAAAAGAGCATTAGTTACTGAGATTTAATATTTAAAATGTATTCACTAATTCTCAAAAATAAGTTTGATTTTTTTAAGCTTCTTTCCTGCTCACCAAAGCTGCATTTTGTGTATGTGTGCGGGTTTAAATGGTTTATGAGGACATAAATGTGTATAATGACATGGGTATGACATAGGTATTACAATATGAAGGTGATTTATGAGGACATTTTCAGAGTCCCCGTAATTCAAAAGGCTCAAAAAACATACTAAGCAGTATGAAATTCAAAAACTGTACAGTTTCCTGTAAGGGGTAGGTTTAGGTGTAGGGTCAGTGTAGGATAATACCACATACAGTCTGTACAGTATAAAAACCATTACGCCCATGGAGAGTCCTCATAGATCACAAAAACCAACATGCGTGTGTGTGTTTACATACATATATGTGTTACAGCAAAAGCAGTATCATTGTGAAATTTGTGTTACTATTTAAAACAGTTTTTTTAAATGTATATATTTTTAAATGTAGCTTATTATTGTGATCAAAGCTAAGGTTTCAGCATAATGATCCATTCTTGAGTGTCAAGTGATCCTTCAGAAATCATTCTTGTATGCTGATTTGCCGTTCAGGAAAATTTTATTATTATTATTATTATCATCAATATTTAAAACAGTTCAGTGCATTTCTCATGATTTTTTGAGAAACAGAAACATCCAAAGATATTTATCTAAGTATTTATCTAAAATAAAAAGGTGTTGTAACATTTTACACTATACCATTTAAAAACTATACATAATTTTTTTTTTTTTTATAAACCATATAAATTAATATTTTAATAATATAATAACAATATTATGTAATGATGAAAAAAAATCATGTTGAAATCATAATAAAAAAAATAAACATTTATATAATGAATCACTATAGCTAATAAATATGACATGACAAGATATTGACTAAATTTTAAAAACAGATCATTTTAAAAACTTTTAATTTGTAATAAAGACCATTTTGGAGGGGACCATTTCCATTTTGTCCATGAATATCAGAAGTAAATAAAGAATATCTTACAATATCACTGGTTCATCGAAACAGATGTCTGTGAGTGTCCTGTCCACGAATACAAGATCTGTATCATAAATTTCTGTCCCCACCTGCAGCAAACAGAACACAGCACACCGGTGCAGCTCTGAGCAGACAAGAGGGACAGAAAAGAAGAAAATTAGTGAAAACCTGTCTGATTTTGTGGCCATACAGATTCAGTCAAACTCACCTCCTTTGTTTTTGAAATACTCGGAGTCTTTCCACATGAGAGGAATCCGAATATCTGAAGGTAAGTTAAGCAAATAGAAAAAAAAGACAAATCAAAGCAAATACTGATATAATAAGTTGTTGCATTCGTCGATGTCTGTGTGTGTAACCTCACCTGAAATAGCTACTTTTCCAGTACAAGGTAATCGCTCATCAACAGACCCACAATCAGATGACCTAAAAACATTCAATCAGTTGATTAGAGGCTTTGTGCCAGACACAGTAAGCTGCCTATAAAAGCAACATTTTAAGGGCACTTTACAGTTTGGCATCGTAATTATGTTATCATACTTTTATTACTGCATTTTTCTATTATTCTGTTATTTTTCTGCTATATTCTGCTATAAGATGTATTATTTAATTTATATCCAAAATAACATTTGACTACTTTTCCTGCTATATATGTTTACTATTTTTATTTTGGACTTTTTATAATTGCAAAATATAAAATCAGAATTTTCATAATTGAAAGATGGTGAAATGGCAGTTCTGAGAAAGAAAGTAGTTGGAATAGCAAGATGTTAGCTTGCAATTACAAGACATATACTTAAAATTCTGAGAAGAAAATTTAGAATTATGAGATATAAACTTGGAATTGTGTGGAAAAAAGTTTTACATGTAATAAAAATATATATGTAAATATTTGTAAAATACTGTATTACTGTGTAGTTACATATACAGTACACAAACATATATTGTGGAAACAAAATCTTTTATTATGAACGTGATGAATTATGATTAATCGTATGACAGCACAAATATTTTTTATTCCATAATAGACCATTAACTGAACTAGTGTAACATTTATGTTTCTTGTTTGCTATCTGTCGCTGTTTAGTTTTGGTTTCGTTTTCACTCTTCCTGTTTTTCCTAATTTGTTCATTTTCCTGTTCTTGTTTAGTTAATTAGTTACCCATTCCACCTGTGTTCCTCACCTGTCCTGATTTCTCCCTAATTTGATCATGTTTAAAAGCCTGTTCAGCTTGTTTTGTGTTTTGTCAGATTATTAACGATTTGAGTTTGTGTTGCCTTCGTGTATCCTGAGCTGTTTTGATTAAAACTGCATCAAAAATGACCTGTCCTGTCATCTGCCTTCGCCTGCTTGATTCACCACGAGAACATGACAACTAGGACAATAAACTCTGTTTAGAGAGAAAGAGTCTGAACTTTGAGATATAAACTTCAAAATAGTGAGATGTAAACTTAGTATAACGGGATAATAATAATATATCTCATAAATTTATATCTCACAATTCTTTTTTTTCTCTAACATTTATTTTAAGTTGAGAATTGAGAATTTATTTCGAGTTTATAAAGTTTGTTTTAAGGAGACACTGAGTTGCTATTTACAGTACTCAACTGCTTTCTATTCAGTCCAACTCATTATACATCTATACTCAAACCCAGTGACTCTATATACCTCCGTCCTGCTCTCAGCATGGCCTGGGCTTCCTTCATGCGCTGCAGCTGGGTCATGAGGGCCAGTACACGGCTGTTGGATGTGAGGAGAGTCTTGGAAGCTTCCAGAGCCTGATCTCTCTGAGAGCATGCAGCTAAAAGCTTACAGGCCCCTTCTCTGATCCTCACCTCTCTCTCGATCTGTCTCTGGACCTCACAGTCCTGCAGAGAGACGAAGAGAGATTAGTCATAACGATATACATCGAAGCATTTACCAAACCATATTAAAACAAAAAAGGGAAAAAAAATTCATTTTAATTAAGATTATTACAATTTTACACTGAATGATGTTTAAACCCTTGTGTAAAACAACTGCATGCCATATTTTTTATTTAGTAATACATTGGACTGGTGTAGATAAAAAAACACAAAACGTCTAGGTTACGGGCTCCCTGAAGGAGGGAACGGAGACGTTACATACAGTATGGGAACTCGCCAGAGAGACCTGTCTGCTTTGAGCTTTTACTAACGGCCAACGAATATTGGCGTGCACTGATTGCGCTCAGGTGCACCTTATCACTGCGTGAGTTTAAGAGGGCGCGCGCACAGTGCACATGCAGGTTTTCACTGAAGAGTCGTTCCCGGCGTCAGCGCAACCCTAGAGACCTGGCAGGAGAAAGTGTAATGTCTCCGTTCCCTCCTTCAGGGAACGTGGGTTACGTTCGTAACCTAGACGTTACCCTTTCAGTGGAATCACTTCAACGTTACATATGGGAACACCAGTGGAACAGGCCACACTCTAGAGCCGCGTTACGCGGAGATCCCCTGCCAACTGGCGAGACATTTTTAGCTTTTCCAGTTCGTTAGCAGAGAATCTGCAAGTAACCTTCTCAACCTCCCCACGGCCCGGCTGAGGGGCAACACTCCTTGTTGAGTGAGCTCTCAGTCCGATGGGGCAAGGCTCTCCCTGGTATAAATAAGCCAGGGAGATGGCTTCTACCACCCAGTGAGCCAACCTCTGTTTGGTGACAGCGTTCCCTTTCTGCTGTCCACAGAAGGAAACAAAGATCTGCTGAGAGTGTCTAAAGTTCTGCGTGCGGTCAGTGTAGAGGTGCAGCCGCTCGTACAGGACACAACAACTCTAAGGCTGGGTCTGCCTCCTCCCGGGGCAGAGCTTGCAGGTTCACCACCTGATTGCGGAAAGGCGTGATGGGAACCTTGGGCACGTAGCCAGGCCAGGGTCACAGGATGACGTGAGAATCAGCCGGGCCAAACTGTAGGCACTCTTCATCGACAGAGAAAGCTTGTAGATCCCCTACCCTCTTAATAGAGGCCAGCGCAGCGAAAAGCGCTGTCTTCAGCGTAAGATATTTAATATCTACAGGCTGAAGTGGCTTGAAGGTAGCTAGCTGCAGGCCATTTAAGGCGACGGCTAAGTCCCAAGAGGGCAAGAGGTGTGGTCTCAGGGGATTAACCCGACACACACCCCTAAGGAATCGAACGATGAGTTGGTGCTTGCCAAGGGACGCACCTTCCACTGCTTCGTGTTATGCGGCTATGGCAGTGACATACACTTTAAGAGTCGAAGGGGACAGCCTGCGCTTTAACTTTTCTTGCAGGAAGGAAAGCACAACTGCGATCGTGCATCTCTGGGTCCTCTCTGCGAGAGGAACACCAGTCAACGAACAAACTCCATCTCTGAGCATAAGCCTTCCTCGTAGAGGGGGCTCCCGCTTGATAAATTGTGTCTATGACAGCGCTGGAGAGGCTGGAGAAGTCTGTCGTGCAGGTTCCATAGATCGAGACGCGGGTGCCAAATGATGCCAAACCCCTGAGAAAGAAGGTCCTTCCTCCAGGGGATTTTCCAGGTCTGCAAACCAAGTTCAGGAGGGCCAATAAGGCACTACCAGCAGGACTTGTTCCTCGTCCTCCCTGACCTTGCACAGGGTCTGTGCAAGGAGGCTCACTGGGGGCAAGGCGTACTTGAGCCCTGGAGGCCAGCTGCATGCCAGCGCATCCCTGCCGAGCGCCTTGGGGGACTCGAGGAGGGAATAAAACAGCCGCCAATGGATCGACTCAGGGGAGGCAAAGAGATCGATCTTGGTCTCTCCGAAGTGATCCCAAATCAGCCGGACTACCTGGGGGTGGAGCCGCCATTCTCCAGGGTGGGTGGACTGGCGTGAGAGCTGATCGGCGGCATGATTGAGTAACCCTGGAACATGAATAGCGCACAGCAATTTCAGCCGCTTGTGACTCCACAGGAGCAGATGGCGGGCGAGTTGTGATATATACGGCGGGAGTGTAGACCACCTTGTTTGTTGATGTACGCAACAGCTGCAGTGTTGTCCGTCCAGACCAACACGTGCTTGTGGCAGAGCATCGGAATAAAATGATGCAGAGCCAGATGCACTGCCAGTAACTTGAGGCAATTGATATTCCAAAGCAGTCGGTCACCTGTCCAGGGACCCGAGGCTGCTGGCCAGTTGCATACAGCACCCCAGCCCGTGGAGGAGATATCCGTGTGGACCATGACATGCCTTGACACCTGTCCTAGGGCTGAATAGGTGGTGACACTCTGGGGAAACGCCAGTACGGATTGTGCCATAGTGCCATGCCCATCTCTGGACCCGATCGTGTAACCATCGCTGAAGCGGTCTCATATGTAACACGCCCAGCGGCCTGACCACGGCTGCAGCTGCCATATGCCCCAGGAGCCTCTGAAAGGTTTTGAGAAGAACAACTGTTTTGTGCCTGAATGTATTTAGGCAGTTCAGCATGGCCTGCGTGCACCCGCTGGTGAGGCGGGCAGTCATTTCGATTGAGTCCAGCTCCATACCGAGATAGGAGATCCTCTGCACTGGGGAGAATTTACTCTTTAGTAAAGCAGTTTTTTATTTTCTTCACGTAAAAAAAAGTATTCTCATCGCTTTATAACATTCAGATGATGTTTTGACTAGAATTTATGAATAGACTTTAAAATATGAATGATATACTTAAAGGCTATATTTACATTGTATAATATATTATATTTATAATATTTATTTTAATTATTCAAATAAACAATACAATATTTACTTATTTATTTATTATATTTATTTATGAATGATGATTATTTGAACAAATATCTGCTAAAAAGCAAAGTCAGCATTTAAGCATATGCATTCAATTCAGTTTAGTTAGTTTCACCCAGAAAAATCATAAAGATGTCAGGATGTTGTTTGTTCTGAAGTTTGTCTTAATGACACTTTTTCAGCTTACATCTCACCTTGCTAATTAAAGCACTGTCGGTCAATCTCATCAAGGAGTTTCACAGAGTATCTCAAACACAACAAGCACAATAACACGCGCAAACACTTTGTGTGTGAGAAGAGTGTTCGGCACCTCCTGCTGATTATCAGTTTGACAGGAGCTCTGTGTGTGTGTGTGTGTTTAGCGTCTGTCACGCGTGTCACTGCGCACACACACACGCACACATATCAATTACTCCTGCATCTGTAAAACACTCAGTCAGAGCCCGGAGTCGAGCACGTCTCTGGCACCGCTGAACCTTTAATAGCTTGTCATCATTTTGAAAGATAGAAAATGGTCTGTTTTTGCATCTGAAAGGCAAAGCCACTCTATTTCTTGACCTAGATTCTCAAAGCATGAAATCTGTTGTACTCCAAAGTTTTGCAGTTGTGAAGTTGGTCTTGAGTGAAGCAGTCTGTGGTTGTAATGTTCCTGTATTTTGTTGTTTGGAAGCTTCTGTGAATTTGAGTGACTGTGGCTTTCTGAATGAGTTTCTGATGTTCTGGACTAGTTCTGCTTAGACAAACACAGTCTGATGTTTTCTGAATGAGCATCTATCTATCTATCTATCTATCTGGATCTATCATCCATCCATCCATCCATCCGGCTATGCATCAATCCATCCATCCATCTATCTGTCCATCCTCCGGCTGTACATTTATTTTCTTATAAATCCAGCCAACCAGCCTTATAAACCTACCTTTTTTGTTTGTTTAAAAAAACTCACTAACTTCTTATGCTATCATTCAAAGACTCTTTCAGCCTTTGCTTTAGATAAAAAATTCAGTTTAATTTCTTGGAATTTGAAATCATTTAAATGACAATTGACATTTTAATTTGCAATTCTTTCTCCTGATTCAAATTAAAATTTGCTAACTTATTTGGCATTTAACAGGCATTCTCAAAGAGATACACCGGGATAAAATGAAATTGACTTGCTTTTACCTTTACAAATCAGTCTAAGTGTACTCAGATCCCTAGTTAGGGTGCATTAATCAGTGAAGAGCTGGGACTGTTGTGAAGAGGAGCATTCTCACCCCTCCTGAGGTTTCGTCTGCTTTGGTGTCCTGCCCTGTTTTCACTGGTAATCTTCACTGATTAAAGGTCTTTGAAAGCGGGGCTGTGTGTGTGTGTGTGGGCTTGTCTTAGATGGTATCTGATGCTTAAGAAATGATTTTTCTCCAGTGCTTGTTCCTGTCATCCTCTCCTCCACATCAAAGTGGATTTTAGTGACTCAGTGTTTTAGGGTTTGGTCTTTCGTGAGCGATGTCACGCTTGAGATCAGCTCGCTAATGCTGGGCGTTTAGTTTTAGATTTGGCGCAAAACACAAGTGTGTGTGTGTTTCCGGGTGTTTGTGTGTGTGTGTGAGTTTAACGTGGGTTTTGAGTGGTTGTGGTATTTAGTGGTGTTTGTTAAACAATGCTGCTCCTACTAATGTTGAAGAGATAGTTGAGCCAAAAATGTAAATTCTGTCATCATTTACATTTATGCATTTTGGATCTGCTAACCCTCTCATGTCGTTCCAAAACTGACTTTCCTTCTAAGACACAAAAGAAGATACGCATATATATATATATATGTGTGTATTTTAGGGGTGGCCATAGATGATTTTTTTAAAATCTAGATTAAACTAGATTAAAATGGCTCATTTGAATTCTGCCAAAGGCCTTCAGAATATGTGTGCTATCTAAATAATGACTAAATATAAAGCCCTATTCGGACGGGACTAGTTTTACAGGGGGTCGTTAGAGAATGTTTTGTTTCACAGACGTACTTGGTGATTTTAATCTCATCCGAATCTGCCATGTCTGTGTTTTCCTCTCACAACCTATATCTAGATAATTCTAGAGTACGAATGCAATGTCTGTGATATTCTTTTTCACAATGCATAGATGCTCTTACCACACACATGATTATTATATTTTGATACATAAAATAAATAAATACAAATAAAAAGCCAGATCACATAAACTGTTAAGAGCAGGAGCAGCACGCGCCGATTGTGCTTTCTCACTGGCAGCGTTTGTCCCGCACAGTGTGAAACTGGCAAAAAAAAGTCATCATAGCTTGCTTTGTATGGACCGAGCGCCCAAGCCAACTTTGTGAATAGTTGAACAGCGATATTTTTTTTTTATCACGCGATAAGAGTCTCGCGTTAACGCAGCATGTTAAGGCAGATAACGGCCCACCGCTAAAATATATATATATTTTTTTTTCTTTTTGTAAATATGTAGGCCATAGGAAGTTTTAACATATATTTTATTAATTCAACTCCTAGATAAGCTGTCAAATTAAAAATGATCTTGTTCATAATTAATAGCGCTTATCACACTTGGCAAAATTAGGTTATTTTTTCAAAGTGCTAATTGCAAGTAGGCAACTCTTACAGTCACACCTTTGTCAAGGGATTCGATTTTGCATGTTCGTTTCAAACGACTCCAAGATGGAAATGTGTCACCACCTTCTGATCTAACAAAGTACTCTAGAAAGATGAACTAGAAACATGCAACATATGCAACATATGAATCATTCACTCAACCAGTTGCCTAACGGTTCTGATGAGTTTGCTTGGAGCAGGGTTTTACAACATTACTGTTAATTTGTTGCTGCATGCTTTAAGGGTAAAGCTTTGACATATTACATAAACTGTATAATACGGATATACTGAAACTGTTTACCCATTTTATATTATATCAGTGATAAACTGTGCTATAGGTCATGAGTTTTGTGAGGTGGGAAGTGGTAGCGAGCCTTTAAGTATCATGAAAACAGACACTATTTATAAGTAGAAGTAGAAGTCGTGTATGTCTCACTGTGTATAATAGTTATTGTAAAATATTTTATAAAAGTATTTATATGATAGTGGTACTTTTGGAGTTTTAATGTTTAGGAGAGGGTCATTGGGCTTTTTAAATATTTTTATTGGACATTAGGCTAGTTTTTGCTTTTAACTAATTTGAATTAGAACTATTTTCATCAGCAGAGCAAAAATAGATAAGGTAACCATGCAGTAAAAGTCTAAAAAGAGTCTAAAATGTAAAATTCTTAATTATTAAACAGTTATATCTTTATAGTGCAGAAGTCATGCTTGTGTGATATTCTTAAAACATATCCTAAAGAAAATATGAATGTCCAGTGAAGTGCAACCGCCTGCGCTGATCTACAGATTATCTAGGGTAGAGTTTATAAACAGCCTGGAGGTGATGAGGATTTATGTCAAATCATGATGAAATATGCCTGTTTGCAGTTTACTTTGACCCTCTGAGGATGATGTTAGACAGGGCATCCATTATTTCCAAGTGTTTTATACAATTTACTTCTAGGGTTTGGATCTCACATTATTAAAACAAACTACATCCATATAGATTTTCTCCCAGGCAGTTCTTGCTTTGAAAGCCAGAATTCAAATATTTAGCCTGCACCTGAGTTTCAAGCTTTCACTCTCACATAAAGCATGGGGGGAAAATGTGCAAGTTTGAGAAAACCATCTAAACAAATGAGGCATAAAAGGTTTTTAAGAATGTCTCAGACATTTGTAGGAGCATGCATGAAAGCACATTTTATATGTGGGTTTTTAAGTGTCCCCTAAAAAAAACTATCCTAATAAATATTTTTACATGGCTTTACAATAAAAATACTTAAAGAAGACACATTTGTGTTATAAAGCAAAATTGTGCAAGATAAATAGTTGTGTATTACGACAGAGTTAGTGCCACCAAAAAAAAAAAAAAATTTGAGAATAAAGTAAAAATATTATGAGATTAAAGTCGGAACCAGGAGAATAAAGTCGAAATATAATATTTAGTATAGTGCGCTTGTAAATGACCCGGATTGTGAAAAGGCCACCGGATATAGGCATATTTCAATATTGTTGCGTCCAAGCGGCAATAATGTTCTGCTTTGTTTCTTTTGTTATAAAACAGCTCACCTTTCAAATGAATGTGTTTTTCCTCTTTGTGTTAGGTGTACAGCAATATATAAAAGTGAAGGAACATCAGAAGGCATGGGAAAACAGGCTATAGACTAATTTATAATGAAGTCTCATTGTATTTTGGAAAATTATTTACTTTCACTACCGCTTAAACTAACATGATTTCAGCTATATGTCAGGCTATAATATATATGTCATGTTATAATATACATATTGTTTGTATTTCGCAAAAAAAAATAGAACATTATTGTGACTGCTGGGTGTATGGCATGCTATAAATTATGAATATATATAATACAGCGATCTGATCAGTAAAGAGCTTGAGCAACACATTACTGTAAGACACTATTTCGCTATAAAACGTTATAAAATTACTAAAGGGACAAATCTTATTGCTATTGGGTGGCGCACTATATCGAATCCAACGACATGAAAACATGAAATATTATTTCCAAGCATATTGTGATATAATGATATAATTTCTGCTAATAATCCAACATAAATGTCTTTGTAGTTTATTAAAAAAAGGGATAAATAAGAGAGCTACAGTGCCCCCCAAAGGAATGTGGACTGAGTGTGTGAGCTGATGTTAAGATCAAAAGTTCAGCACTTTAATAAATATCATATTCTTGATATTAAGCGGTTTCCGAGAGTTCTTGATTTCATCCCAGTAACATCAAGCGGGCGCTTGGACGCAACAATATTAAAATATGCCTGTATCCGGTGGCCTTCTCTGAGTCCGGGTAAAATACAAGTGCACCATACTAAATATTATATTTTTACTTTAATCTTGTAGTTTTTACTTTATTCTCGTAATTTTGACTTTAATCTCGTAATATTTCAACTTTATACTCATAGTTTTGACTTTAATCTTGTAACATTACAACTTTAATCTCGTAGTTTTGACTTTTTTCTCGTAGTTTCGACTTTAATCTCGTAATATTTTGACTTTATACTCATAGTTCCCTTTCAGTCGGTCATTCCGAGTCACGTCGGTGACCGACGAATAGGAATCTCGCTTTGAGATGGCAAATCTACTCTGCGTGTATATAAACACGCCAATGAAATTGGCATATGCTGATTAATATCCAGCTGCACCTAATCGCAGCGCGAGTATAAGTAGGTCAGCGGATTAAGCATTTATTAGCTTTTTGCTTCGGGGCCGAGCTACATGCTGTTCCTGAGCATTTCTACTTCTGCTTACCTGACGGAGAAGGCTGTTTGTCACGGTGTCTGCAGCGGCGGTGGTTCAAGTCGAGTAGCGGACACATCTGCATTGCATTATCAGCGTTTGTGATCCGAGCGTCCATCTCCCCTGTGCGCTTCAGCCTTTACTAAAAGAGCAAAGCCTAAAGAGACAGGCTTATGGGTGGAACGTCTTTGCAAAGACACATCCTTTTTAGGATGTCATACCACCCATGCGTTCTTGGGTGTGGCCGTTGCCTGGCACCGGCGGACAGTCACAAACACTGCCTTACGTGTCTGGGCAACGAACACGCTAAGGCAGCGTTTGTGGATGAGTCATGTTACGCTTGGGGTAGCATGATCACCTCGAGCGTGGTGGAGTCCCTCTTCCGCTTCCCCGATCCAGAGCTCGCACTGGCAGCGTCCGCGGAGCTTCCGGTTCCGGAGTGGGGAAGGGGCTGGTCTTACGGTGGCAGACGGGAACTCTCTTCGGAGAGCGCCCCCTGCCGCCCACACTCCGACACCGCTGGAGTTCTCCAGAAATGGTCCCTGATGTAACCCTTGGGGCTCCCCCCCGCGAACAGATGCCGGTTTCTGCATAGGAAGGAGAGTTTAGTTCCGGAGATGACGTGTCGACTGGGGCGCCGTCCACGTGACGTTCGACGTGCTTGACGTGATCCATAGTTAGTTACTATGCTTGCCCGGCCCGCCGGGGGGTCGGGATTGAGTGAAATTCTCCATCTCGTTCTGAACCCTCCCGGCTGGACGATTGGTTCCTCGGTGAGACCCGTGCTGATGCACAGGGACCCATCCCGGTGCCTTTCTTCCCGGAAGTGCATGATGAGCTCACTCGGTCGTGGAAGGCACCTTTCACTGCTAGAAAGCGACCCAGTGGCTCATCCTCCTTCACCACCCTTGACGGTGACACAGCTAGGGGCTTTACGAGGGGTCACCCTGGTGGAGAGGTCTGTTGCGATGCAAATGTGTCCTCAGGCTTCTACCTCCTGGATCTGCGAGTCTTGAATCGAGCTCTTCCCAGGCTTCCTTTCAAGATGTTGACGCCGAAACGCATCTTCCCATGCGTCCGTCCCCAGGATTGATTTGCAGCCACAGATCTGAAGGACGCGTACTTTCATGTCAAAATCATTCCGCACCACAGGCCATTCCTGAGGTTCGCATTCGAAGGCCAGCCATTTCAGTACTGCGTTCTGCCCTTTGGGCTCTCCCTGTTGCCCCGTGAGTTTACCAAAGTAGCGGAGGCTGCCCTGACTCCACTCAAAGAAGAAAGGGGTTTGCATACTCAACTACCTGGACGATTGGCTGATACTAGCACAATCTAGAGCTCAGTTGTGCGAACACATTGGGACCTGGTGTTACAACACCTCAGCCTGTTGGGCCTTCGGGTCAACTGGGAGAAGAGCAAACTCTGTCCAATGCAGAGGATCTCTTTTCTTGGTATGGAGTTGGACTCGGTCGCACAAACGGCACGCCTCACCGAAGAACGCACTCAGTCGGTGCTGGCCTGCTTGAATTCATTCAAACGCAGGACGGCGGTTCCACTGAAACAGTTTCAGAGGCTCCTGGGGCATATGGCTGCAGTCACAGCGGTCTTCCCGCTGGGACTGCTCCATATGAGACCGCTTCAGCACTGGCTTCACGATCGAGTACCGAGGTGGGCATGGAAACGCGTCACGTTCCGGGTTCAGATAACACCGGCCTGCCTTGTAGCTTTTTCCCCGTGGTCAGACCTGACTTTTCTACGGGGAGGAGTGCCCCTAGAGCAGGTCTCCAGGCATGTGGTGTGGTTTACACAGATGCCTCTACAACCAGGTGGGGCGCCATGTACAACGAGCATGCAGTGTCAGGGGTGTGGACGGAGCCCCATCTGCACGGATCATCCATCAAGGTGGTCTACGCTCCCACCGCATGTCACAGCTCACCCACCACCTCCTCCTTTGGAGTCGGAAGCATCTAAGGTCGCTTCGCGCCATTCACATTCCAGGTGTTTGAAACCAGACAGCCGATGAGCTGTCTCCAGCAGCACTCCCTGGAGAATGGAGACTCCATCCCCTGACGGTTCAGCTGATATGGGAGCAGTTCGGAGCCACACAGGTAGACCTGTTCGCCTCCCCAGAAACCTCTCATTGCCAGTTGTTTTACGCTCTGACCGAGGGAACCTCGGCAGAGATGCCCTGGCTCACAGCTGGCCTCGGGGCCTACGCAAGTATGCGTCCAGTTTCTACATTTTTCATGTGCATATTATTATGGGATCTTTCATTAACATTAAAATGTAACCATTTAGCAGACACTTTTATACTTTCATGTTGCAGACCACGAAATAGCAGTTGAGACGCAAGAACAGAAGTATAAATTATTATTACTTATTATATTTACTGACACAACCCTGTTTAGGCTACATTTCCTCTTCTCTGTGTGCAACACACTGTATTCTGATGCAGCTAAATTCTCAATAGATCTGTTTTCATTGATACTGTTTCTGTTGTCATAAAACGGGATGAATATGAATTAGTGACTCAATAGTGACTTAAAACTGCATAACCAGCTCTACCTTCCAACCCGCACAAAAACTCACAAGCAAGGTAGAAACGGTGCTGTTAGGGAAGAAGATGACCTTAAAGTTTCACTGTTTAAGCCAAACACTTAATGCACTGATTGCACTCTCTCTCTCTCTCTCTCTTTCTCTCTTTCTCTCTCTCTCTCTCTCTCTCTCTCTCTCTCTCTCACACACACATTAATAACTTGGTTATTGACTGCATTAGTCTGCTATTAACCATCCATTACTAGGTCTAAAATTGAAATAACAACGGAGGCATTGGATGAGATGCAGAAGAAATAACACTACCTACAATAGTGTTTGAAGTACAAAAACCAGACACATACCTTGAAATATATCATATCATCGATGTCTTGAGACGGGGCAACAGAATAAGCGGAATTATTGATCATATTTTTTATAATTTAATGGACCGTGGTCAATTATCCCTCACATGATTTAAAATGCATGATTTCAGTGTGATAAGCACGATAATCAGAACCAAAGCAGATGTTTTTATCAGCTATGAGCTGTAATGGTGCAGCTCTATTCTAGAAAGAGGGCGGGGAGTAGCAACTCATTTGCATTTAAAGAAACTGGCATGGAAAACAGTCTTTATGTTTCCACTCAAAATAGATCTGCAGGGCATTTTAAGCTGAAACTTCACAGACACATTCTGGGGACACCAGAGACTTATATTACGTTATCTAAAAAAAAAGAAGCATAATATGTTTTCTTTAAAAAGAAAGAAAGAAAGTTATTGGCATCTATGCATCCATGAAGAACCTTTAACATCAGTAGAATCTTTCCATTTCACAAAAGGTTCTTTAGATTAGGTTCTTTAAGGAACTGTTCACTTTGGTTGGTCTATGGCATGGCTGTGAAAACTCATTATGAAAACTTTATTTTTTAATATATATCTATATCATATCTTACCCATGAGATCCATCACTGACTATAGGAAAAAGGGTAATGTTCTCCGCTCTCTCTGAGAAGCATTTCACAGAGCCGTACCATGTATTCAGCAAAGTCACCTTTTTGAAGCCTAAATAAGCACAGAATATAAAAAAAAACTCATCCTGGTTTCATTGTGACAATCGAAAAATGAGAAACTGTGAACGGTTATCTCCTGGTTTTAAATGTCCATACCATTGTTCTGTAGTTCCTTCATGTTTTCGGCTGGGACTGAGATGCAGTCATGGGTTCCCACATCCAAGCCACAAAACTCAGAAACCTGAGAACCTTCAGACAGCAGCTTCTGCTGAACCTGCAGCTCTGCAACATGGGACGTCAGGTTTTGTTTTTAATTTCAGTGCATGTCAGTCTGAGTTGTTTCTCTCTGTCTGTGTAACTTACTGATATTGTCACTGTGTATCTGCATACTGTCTGTGTCATCCATCAGCAGTGAGTTAAGGTTGCTCACCATGCGGTCTACAGTCTGCATGACCGCCATCGGGCCCTTCACTACCTACAAAGCCCAGATTTATAAAGAAATTAAAGGTTTTATGGAACTGTTTTAAAATGACAAACCCAATAAATGAATAAATAAATGTATTAATTAATTAAATTAATTAATTAATTAATTAATTATGCAAATATTTTTTAACATTTAAATGTCTTTTTTCTCAATGCAGTAAAAAAAAAAGTTACTCTGACTGGTATTAAACCTTTAAGTGGTAGTTATTAAATAAATGAATAAATAAATAGAATGAATGAATAAATAAAATGGAGTGGAATGTGGCAAAAACTACTAAAGAATTTAAAATTAATTATAAATAACAAGATATTTGAATTTGAGTCTTTTGTTAAATATATAAATATATATGATGATTATATAAAAAATGATCTTCAATGAATAAAAGGCATTTGCAAAAATGTCGTCACTAAAAGAATGAGATCACCTTGTAATAACTATTAATTCAATCAAGAAAAAACGAAGAGATCACTTCGTTCACCTCTTTGATGCTGTTCCATTTACTGGCGTTGTCTTGTCTGATGAGCGAGTCTGCAATGCTGATGAAGCTCTGGCCGAGCCGCTCTGCATCACTCCGGCTGTGGTTAGCGGTGCTGGGCAGGTCAGCGGCCCGAGAGAGAACGTGCATCAGAGAGACCATGTCCCTGTCCTCCAGCTGTTTCTGCTCCTTCAGAACAACCTGCTCAGACACGTTCAGCAGACGGGACACCGAGGTCCAGCTCTGCTCATCTACAGCATCAGAGAGCACATCGTCTGCGGTCTGAGAGAAACAAGACGATATACAAGCTAGATGCTAACACAGATCACTTTCTTTAAATATTTTTTAATCGTATTTTTTTACATTTTCATTGTTTTTTTCATTTATAATGATAGTGTGGCACTACTGTGGGCAAAATATTTACTGTTACATTTTTTTAAGGTGTCCTTTTGTAAATATACATTTAAGTACTGAGTAATATACATGAAATGTACTTACTTGAATGTAATTATGCATAATTTATTGTTACAATTATTAAAAGTACAAAAGCTGTTCTTGGGGCAGTACCTTTTCAAAAGTTTCACTTTTGTACCCATTAGGATCAAGTATGTACACTTTAAGTAACCTTTAAGAATCCTGCAGGTTCAGTCATGTACCTTTTGAAAATGTACTGCCCCCAGTACATGTACCGTAACCAAATATTTATACTATGAAAGCATTTTTCATAAATCGACTGTACCACGCCATACTGCATGAGACTTTGCATGAAGGAGCTTGGGTTGGACGTCAGGGACTCTTTCAAGTCCTTCATCTTCAGATAATGGTCTGTGGATCAGAGAGCTGCACTGTCACTCTGTACACTCACACAGCTGACTTCAACATATTCACACTATATAGAGCTGCAGCAGCTCTCACACACACCTCTGCTGACTCTGCAGATGAAGGGGAGCGTCTGTGTGCAGGCGGCAGTGCTGTACTGAGACTGAGGGTCAGACCAGCCATTAAAAACATCACAGTCCTCTTCCTGTTTCTGTGCTGTCTTCAGGGGCCCTGATGAAAGCAGGCAAATCCAACACAAGTTAACAGAAACTGATAAATATGCTTGTTTTTCATTTTTAGGAGAAATATTTAACCAAAAGACGTTTGCTCTAAATATTGTAGTAAATACTAAAGTAATTATAGACGCGTTATCCATGCTAATTATACACTTTATTTAAGACAAAAAACATTACATATGCAATGAAAATATGAAGTATCAATATCAAAAATTGAAAAAAAAAATTGAAGTAGCCTATATTTTATAATTATAATAATAATTAAGTTGTACAAAATTATAACCCTATTATATAATAAATGTAATCCAAAGAAGACATTAAGAAGTAAATTAAATAGCAAAATAAGTATAAAAAATTCTATATCTACTGTAATAATATTAGACAAAAGACTATGTATTATAACAATTTGTTTACAGATTTACTTCCTCTAATGTTTAACAAAAATAATCAAATATTAAATTAATTTAAAAATTATATATATATATATATATATATATATATATATATAGA
>JAUCMT010000051.1:946917-964691 GCA_032357475.1 Enteromius thamalakanensis
ACTGCAAAATGTTACAGTGGAATATTTAAAATATAGCTTAATCGTGTCTGTTACCTATTGTGGATGATGTTGTGCTGCTTTGTGTCTGTGGGCGTCTGGATGTCTGAGTCAGGTTTGGTTTAGGTTTGGGTCCGCGGTACCTCCTAAAAGGTTTAGAGGGCTCAGGTGATGAGCTCTGAGATTTGTTCTCACTGAAACAACAACATTCACTTTTTTTTAGACAAATACTCATAAATATCACACTCACTTAATGATTCTATTTAATATATTTTTAAAAAGTTATAAAGTTATAAGTAAAAAAAAAAAGAAAACACTGACTAACATTATGAGAGCAAAAAAGGGCCATCCACCATTTTTAATACCTTTTAGTTAGCTGTGGTTCTAATGTCGCCTTTTCTTGTTCTTTTACATTTTCTTCTGTGATTATAATATCATGATTTCTCTTCAGAGATGAGAGAAATCCATTATCTTCTTTAGTCACTCTTTCAGGAATGACTTTGGGACTTTTAGATAATGCATCTGTCTGAAGCACCTCAGGGTTGATAGTAGAGGAGTCTGGGAGGTGATCGACAAGAACACAGTCCTCTTGCATTGTATTTTTATCCTGTTCTGTGGAAGATGGACCTTTAGAGGTCTCCAAAGAACCTGTGACAAGTTCTGTAGGGATCTGTTGCTGTGGAGCTTGTCTGGTTCTCAAACCTTGACCAATATTGGGCTTGAGTTTGGAGAATCGACCTCTTTTGCTTGGGGGGACCTGTGTCTCATGTTGAATGGGGGCAGCATGAACATCAGCTGTCTGTGATTTGATTGGTTCTTCTTTCTGGGCGGAGGTTTCTTCAGCAGAAGGTTCTGGAATATGAGTTTCACAGCTCAAAAATTCAAATTTTGATGTGACGCCTGTTTCTGTGATAACTTCTTCATGGACGACCTCTTCATGTACAATGCTTGACTGTTCGACAATATCCATTCCACCTGAAAAGGTTTTGATCAATCAATCGTTTTGATTTGATTTGGACTGAAGCAAATAAGAAAGTTGAACTATGAATGTATTTTTACTTGTACAGGGCATTTCTGATGTTTGGATCATCTGAGCTGAGTTCCCGATGGTCAAAAGAGTCTGGGCGGCTTCATTGTTGATCTCTTTACATACTGAAACATAAATGTATAGAAATAAATTACATTATTTGCATTGCATGTATTCGTAGGTGACAGAGGCAAAAGGGAAAACTAAAAAAGAATTACTGGAAAAAATAATTATATATACAATATATAATAGGCCAGCATAAATTTTAATATTTTTAATTTTATTATTGAAAAAATCATTTAAATATATAATCCAATAATAAAAGAAAACAAATAAATAAATAAAGTGTTTTATTCAATAAGAAACTTAGACATTTTCAGTGCATTTTTTTGCCCAATTTTATTTTATAAAAGCTTATTTCATCATTTGAAAAATTAATTAATTAATATGCAATTTACCAAAATCTCTTTTTGTTCAATGAAATATTTATTTGGATTTTTATCAAATACAAACAGCAAACCAGGTTTTTATATGTAGATTTTTTTACTTGTTTGTTTATAATAATAATAATAATAATAATAATAATAATAATAATAATAACAGTTACATAGCTAGAAGACATAGCTAAAATTAAATTTATTTGTATAATTTAATTTATAACAACATCATCAATAATAATGATGATAATAATAATAATTAATTTATAACAACAATGTCAATAACAATGATGATAATAATAATAATAATTATTATTATTAATATTATTATTATCATCATTATTATTGATGTTGTTGTTATAAATTAAATTATACAAATATATTTAATTTTAGCTATGCCTTCTAGCTATGTAACTGTTCAATGCATACCAACATATGATAACTAGACACAAATGCATGGTTAATCCATATAATAAAAAGTTTCGTCTTACCCTCCATGTGGTCTGGGTCAAGAAACTCTATGACATCCTTCAAAACAAATCAGACACAAACTAGTACCATCTCATCAGACACTATAAAAACATTCAAACACCAAAGCGAAGAAACTAAATTCATTTTCACTGCAAATGACAACACAAAGAAGATGTATTTGCAGTTATGATGCACTGCAACATTACCAACGACAAACAGAGGTAGCATCAGATGTGACAAGGGACAGAGATGATGTTGGGGAGACTTACAACAAGTAGGTCCAACTGGTGTTCACAAGGGACAGGACCAGCAGGTACCATGGCCTGAACACATGACAACTCGGGGCAAAAAGCATTCTGGGATGTGCCCAGGATATCAGGCACATTCACAGAAATGTCCAACTGGCAGACAATGAAAATGAATCACAATAGAGGGGCAGACGTTGGTTTTGAGTTTATGGTATGACATGCAGAAATTAACAATGGCAAAACAAAAATAAACTCTGTAACATAATTTATGAAAAAACAAGAAAAATTATGGCAATAATAGGTGATAAAAGGTATCATATTTTATCATTTATCATATTTCATATGACAATACATAAACATACCTCTTCCATGGTTTCTACCACTTCTGAATTAACAGGTGGTAGAGGCCGTAGACTCATTGGCACAAATGCCTGGTTCTCCTCTTCAGGATTTGAAGGAAAGTCTTCCTGCCTCAGGACAGATTCCTCAACTTCCTCTTCTTCCTCCTCCTCATCACCATCTTCATTTCCAGAGGCCAGTAAGGTCACCAGTCTAGATTTACCCCTCCTAGGCATGCCCTTTTTCAATCTGGGACCTGGTTTTAATTTAGCTCTCCGACCAGGAACCTTTATGTCCTGACCACAAACTTTAGAAGACACAGGAAGATCAGAAAGTTCTTCCTCATCTTCCTCTTCCTCCGCCGCTGCCTGCATTACATGTTGAGAGAGCTTAGGGATCCTTCCTGACCTAAATAAATGAGAAATAAAAATAAGCATGAAACCGAAAACAAAACCCCGGAATTATGCCAAAAAAAGATAATGGTCCTCAAAAAGAAAATAAATAAATTCAAACATCAATTATATTTATTTAATCACAATATTTTGCACAAAATAATTGTATGCACAAAAAAAAGTACATAAAATTGGTAAAACTTAATCAAATAAAAATAAACCCAAACTCACAATATTAATAAATACTGTAATAGTATATAAATATAAAAAAATCCTTAAACTGTTAATAAAATGATTAAAGATGCTCACACTTACCTGGTTGGTTTATTGAATATCTGTTCTTGAACAGCACTCAGGTCAGGTTCTTCCTCTAAATCTTCCAATTCAAGGAGAACTGCAGACTGCTTCTCTTTTATAGAGGCTGAAGGCAGCTGAAAAAGTGAAAAATACTATTTGTTTGATAAAACAGGCAGAAAAAAAATTACTTTGTACAGTAATACACTAACACACATAAAATAATTGAATACAACAGCTGAAAACGTCACCTTGGGGGACTTGTCCATTTTTCTCTCCTCACCAGCCGAGGTCCCGTTCTCTTTGCCTTTGGGCACAGGGCACCTGTTCCCCCAACTGCGGCTGAGGTCTGGGCTCTGTCTCTGGGGTCGACCTTTCAACTCAGCCGGTTTAATAGCAGGACTCTTGTATCTACAGGAAAAATGTCATTTTCAGCCCCCATATCTTATAATATTATAAATTATAACTGCACTAGTACTGCAGAAATTACAAAACAGTTTAAAAGTTTGGGTTCAGTAAGTTTTTTTTCTCTCTTTATTAACCAATACTTTAAAAGAATGCTGTTCTTTTGCCATTTTTTAACAGATTCGAGGAAGAAAGGAAATTAATCATGGTTTTCAAAACAGCAGAACAACTCTGCTTAAGACTAATAATATTAATAACCACAAACGTTTTTGCTGAAATAGCGTAGCCATCACAGTACTACATGCAATTTTGAAGCATATTAAAATAAAATTAACTACTGTGAGATGTTTTAATAATATATTTAATTCATACCGGTCATCTTGTGACTGGCCATCAGAAGTAAAATTTTCATACTCCTTAGCTTCATCTATTTCAGCTACAAAACATGAAAGAAAAAAAAAAGACAGAAAAAAGTGAATCAACTAATAAAAATAAAATTACAGCAAAGTTATTTTAGGCATAGGCTGTGATTTTCAATTCATCTCAACTTTTAGAAGACAATTGTTTTTTCCTTGCATACCCTCTCCATTGGTCGTCTTAATTCTCTTGTCAGGAGTATTCGTCCATCTTCCTCTGCGTTTCTTTGGAGTGGTATCACCTCCATCATTTAAGAGGTCTTCATTCTCCTTTTCTCCAGCCACCACATCACTGTCCGAATCCAATGAAGAGTCCATTTCCTTTCTTTTAGCTGCTGCATCAGAAAATAAATGCAATTGTGCATGAGAACTTGTCCGAAACACTGTAAATCATAAACAGCTGGACATAAAAAAAAACTAACTAAATAAAACTGACCTCTCACTTTCCTATGGAGTTTCTTCTGTGCTTTAGCCAACTTGACGAGCTCTTTGTTTTTGTTTTTCTTATTTTCCTCGCTTTTCAGCATCTGCTCCATTAAATTATTGAAGAAATCTAGATCCAAACGCCGTTTCTCCTCTGAAAATACACTTCAGTTTAATACCAAATGTCTTAAAACATTATTTAATAAGGAGCTTCATTTTTGAAAAAAATAAAGATGTAAAAGGTCACATACTGAAAGCTTTATCTATTCTCCAGGAGTTATTTCTCTCCTCTTTCTTGAACTTGTTCTAGAGGAATAGAAGGACAAAAAGAAGATGATAATAAGGTGAGCTTTTATTTTACACCACAAAATCATCATATCTGAATAAATTCTGAAGAATCATGTGACACTGAAGACTGGAAGCAACGATGCTGAAAATTCAGCTTTGTATCACAGGAATAAATTACTCTAACATAAATTAAAAATAGAAAACATTTATTTTAAATTACATACAATTACAGTTTTTACTGTATTTTTGTTCAAATAAATACAGCCATAGTGAGACTTATTTCAAAAAAACATTTAAAAAAAAATTTACAAACAGCAGTGTAGATCATATTTAGAGCACAAAACACAAAGGTATTGTGACCACCTTAATTTCTATTCGACCTCGATGTGGAAACAGCTGACCAATCATGGAGAAGTCTGTCCCCACCATGCTGATGGCCAAGTAAAACATTTCAGTCTCTGTAATAGTCAAAGAAAGAATCCTATAAAAATTAAATGTACATCATACTTTGGATTAAGAGGTGCATTTTGACTGACTTCTGACCTCCGTTGGACCAGGGTTTGGTGTAGGTGCCCTTCCTAAAGCTAGAGTAGGTGGTGGTAGAGCCGCGTTCAAATATGGGATCTCTGTCTTCTGCCGGATTGGGTCCTTTTGCCCTCGACACCTGGACTGTTAAACTACACACGCAACAAAAATAAAAGCTGTTTAATATCGAAAGTTCGCCTTCAAGCGTACTAACTAAGTACTACATTTCTAAGCAGCTCAGCGGAAAAAGTATCACTGACCTCTCCTCATCTATAATCAGAGAGCCGTCGTCCGCTACCTTCACCCTGGGCACCAGAAGAGGCTCTTCCTCCTCCGGCTGGGTTTCTTCCACTCTTTCCTCTTCTTCTTCATTACCAACCTCCTCTACAACTGCCTCCTGAACTGTTGGAGCAGCAGGAGTCTTAGAAGACCTGAAGACAAAATCATAATCTAAATCACAAACGAGATAAAAAGTGATACAGGGATAGACAAGAGTGATCAGGCTTACGTTGGTGTAGGAGAGTCCTCCAATACAGTCTCTGATGCCATGTGCTCTTCTTCTGTGAAAGACCTGTAGAGAAAAACAAGACAAGGTTTGATATAATTCACTGCTGTCATTATTGTTGTAATTGCTTCACAGTAGAAACAGCACATACTTCATTGGGTTGGAATCAGGCAGGTAATAGATCAGCTCTCTCATGGTCATTTTAGTATGGTCTTTGGGTGCCTTGCGTTCTCTGATTCCCATCTTGGGTTTCTTCTTGTCTTCCTAAATGTATGCATTGATGGAGAGTTTAGGATTTTACATTGACGCACAGAAATAATTCCATTACAAATTCCTCATAAAGTTTCCTAACAAATGCAAGGATCAAACAGCACTTATTAAACTGTGATTAAATAAAAATGCTATTTAACCTGGGACTAAACTTTATTTATACCCAAGAATATTAAATGGGATTGTATATATTTTCTAAAAAATATACACTACACCAGCATTGTTATTTACTTATTTTACATTTAAAAGGAAAAATGTCCAGATGATGGTAGACAAATTAATAAATGCTGCTCTGTTTCTTTTCTGATCCCAAAAAAATATAAAGCAAATACACACCTTTTGTTTGTTCATTTCTTTTTTAAGAAGCTCCCGAAGTTTCCGTGCCTGAGCTAGCCTGATTGCGTCTGCTGGGTCGTTCAGAGATTTCAAGGATTTAAGGATTTTCGACGACGTCTTAACTTTTTGAAGTCGTTTTCTTAACAGATCCATTTGGGTCTGGTTCGGAGATGACCCACTCTCCTGTTGTACAACCACATCTTCCACAGCAGGATGAGCTGGAGGGTTTTTATGAACCAAATCGGTATCAGGTTGGGAAGTTATAAGGGGAAGTTGGGACTCTCCTTGTTGGACAGTCAATGGCAGGATGATGTCATCCAATCTCCCTTCCTTTTGCACCTCTTGGTCATTCTGCAGTGAGGCTGCAGGCTGAACTTTAGCTTGTCTACCTCCTCCAGAAGGTCTCCGTCTTCCAGAAACCCTGGGATTATGGACAGGCGCAGGTGTCTGAAGGGATGGCTCCCCTGATGAAGTGGGAGTTGAGGTTTCAGGTTTACTGAGTGCTACTAGTTTAGGAGTCCTAGAGGAGGCTGGAGAGGATCGTGGTTTGGCCAGGTTGGGCAGAGCTGTGAAGCGTTTCCTCCTCTGAGGGCCAGAAGTAGCACAGGTGCTTGTTGAATCCTGGGCATCAGAACTTTTAGACGCTGCATCCCTGTTGTGAAGCAAAGAATCAGTGATAAAATAGGCAACCTCTCTTGCATGCCGTAATGTTTTATTTTTTTGAGGAACAGAGCAAAATGCATTAGTAGTATGTGTTAAACATCAAACAGCTTTATCCTATGATTGAAAAAAATATATTCAATATTAACATAAACGCACAATGTGTCTTTCATAAGCAAATATGTATGAAAAAAAAGTTTCCTGGTTTCTTTATTCCAACTGCATGATCCTAAATAATAAATAGACAAAATGACTGTTTAATTAAATGTAGTCAGATGATTTAATGGAAAGAGTCAGACTCACTCTCCAGGTTTAGTGGCCTCTGACTGGTCACTAGGGTAGCTGATCTGGGACGCTTCCTCATTGGTCCACTCCAAAGCTGCTATAGGTGGGTCAGTCTTCAACTTAACAACTGTGACCTCTGACCCCTCAGATGGAGTGGAGTCAGCAGAAGCCTGTGGAGGCTGAACAATATCTACAGATGCATCTCGAGAGGATGTCTGAACTCGGCCTGTGGGCTTTACATTGGGCCGAACACTGATTCTCGATCTGCGTATCATGGTTCTCTGAGGGGAAAAGACAGAAGATAAATATATAGGCTATATGCGTACATTTACAGGAAAAAGCATACATGCATCCATATACATGTGCATGCGTATATACATACAAACACAAACGCACATAATATATACACACACATACAGTATGCTGTCATGCAAGTTAAAAGCCTTTCCGCGGGTCTGAAATTATTTTTGACAGTTGAAGTAGGTCTCAGTCTTAGTCCTTAATCCGATATAATGTAACATTCTATATGTGACAACTAACGTTACATGGACGTTTACAACATTTCTGTTCATTGCGTCATCTCTTTTAAAAACATTTACGCGCTACTTTGAATCGAATTTTCATTCCTCACTTCAAAGCACGGATATTTCGTTTACAGCTGCTGCCAACAAACTGCTCTCATAAGAAAGTACTTCGATCTTCTTAAACATTTTTTTCCCCTTCGACTGTCCAATGACAGGGTCCTGTCCAACAATGTCCATTAGCCTCGTTTGCTGGACGAATTATTAGAGCAGCGTTGCTTTTTACCAAACCACAATGATTGTAAAGCTGTGTCAAAACCATAAACTTACTTTATTCGGTATTCCAGGGTGATTTTATAGTAAAAGCTTCAGCGGTTCACGTCCTCCATGCTTGTTATTTGTTACTGGGCATGCGCACTATACGGAGTGAAGCATGGAACAAACATTTCTTTTCCTGACCCGCAGTTGCACCCGGATGATTTTCACAAGCGGACACCTTCTTGTACATGCTGTTTATCAAGGCACTCTGTCATAGAAATACACAATTCAAAAGATGCATAGGCGTAGAATAACAATCGTTTAAAAATGGATCCAGTAATTACAAGCAATCCGGCTTCGTCAAGCACAGATAGCCAGGATACAGCTGTTGTGTCAGGCAATACAGCAACACTGGCCCTGTCAGACACTAGTCTAGTGTGTGTTGAACACCCAGCAGTCGTCAACAATGTGGACAAAATGCTAGAGAGCATTGGAGGCGAAGAGGGAGTGTCCAAGGTGATTACATTCGGCTTTACATCAAATACAGGTTCATTTAGACTGTTATTGTCACGTAACAGTTACAACGTTGATTTGTAGACGAGCTTAGTCAAATAACGTTATTTGTTTGTCAGATTATTGTACAGCGATGTATGCTATATTTTGAAATCACTTTCTTGTTTAAGAATATGCAATTTAAGGAATTTGATCGTTTTGTATTTGTATACAAATTTGTATTTATATTAATATTTATATTCATTTATATATAAGTTGACAATTATTAGATAAGTTCATTTAATTAAGCGATTCGTGTCAAATGATTCTAATATGCTGATTTGCTGCTCAAGACACAGTTTATTTTATTATTATCAATTCTGAATAAAAGTTGCATAGCTTGATATTTTTGTGAACCTTTTTTAGTAATATTTGATGAATGGAAAATTTACAAGAATGGCATTTATTTGAGATATGAATCTTTTTTGTACATGAAAGTATGTCTTTAATGTCAATTATAATCAAAATAATGCTTTCTGTCTGAATAAAAAAATTCTCCCCTGGTAAGCCTAGTGCTACACTAAAAGAAACTTGCACTGTCGGATCTTAAAACATCTCAATGCTTTTGTTTGGTCTTAAGATGCTTTCCAGCAGGGGCATCATTTCCTCTTTAGATACTTTTTGAATAATTTCATACAAAAAAAAACGTGATTCACATGTCATACCATGCTTCACAGAGAAAAACTTAATAAAGCTATAAAAGAAATAAATACCCAGCTAACAATTTTTGGTTCCCAAAACGTTCCCTTTAGGTTATAAATACACAATTAAAAAATATCCTGTAGGGAACGTTGGATGCTAGTTTAATTTAAGACTCAGTATAAACCACTGATCTATATAGAATGATTATTATCATTATATAGATCAGTGGTATAAACTCATATAGAGTGTAGAGTAAAGATGAGGTGGAGCTGCTTCAGAACAGAGAGAGGGAGACCGGGACAAGCAGTAGTCCCTTAATTTGTTCATTCAGTGATTTATGCATTTTAAAATAAATTTTATGCATTTTCATAGTTAGTTTGAAATCAAAAATAGTTTAACAGTCAATAGTAAGTCTCATATTATTTTATTCACACATTTTTTACTTCATAAAATGATTCTCTGACATCTTGCTGATTCTAGAAATATAGCTACTATTATTTTGGGCAGAAATTATCATTATAATTAACTTTATTATTTCCTGGATTTTCTGTCACCGTAGTCCCTAAACATAAAAAAAAAGACACTTCTCTACCAAAGTTGCTCTAAATTAATGGTTTTTTCTAAGGCATTTTTATTGAAAATTATATAAATGTACTTATTGAATTATGGCTTAATCCTGGTTTAGGCTAAGATTTGTCTAGGAAATCAGGCTTTAGTTTCTTTAAAAGAAAATCTCACCGACCTTGAAACCGTGGAACAGAAATGACAGTGTATACATGGGTATATGTGTTATTTTAACCTGAGATTTTTTTCTGAACAGACCTATGCAGATTCTTCTAAAAGACTTGAACTCCGTTTTCGGCCAAAGGATCCGTTCTGCCATCCTGCTTATGGTAACCGCTACTCATCCACCAACCTCCTGCTCAGAGTGCGCCGCAGAACCCGGAAAGGAAACAGTGCAGAAACCCAAATCAGCATGGAGATTGTGGGACTTATTGGGACCACATATAAATTTCAAGGTATATATATATATTTATCATTATTATTTAACAAATTGTATTATTACAATTTAAAACATTTTCACTCAGTTTTTGCTGGTAAATTTCACAAATAATTACAAGGAAGTAGGAAGAGAGCAATTACATAGTTTACATTTATTAGTGTGCTGTCTCTTTAATAATCACATGATTCTTCAGGAATGGCTGACTTCCAGTACCTAGCGACTCACAACGAACCAGATGGAAACCAGGCATCTTTGTACAACCAAATAATTCTGCGCAAGCCCGAGAAGAAAGAATTCTACGACAATCCAGTGCCTCTATACATCCCTCCTCCCATTTTCTCTCGTCTGGACACGGCTGTGGATTATTACTATCGTCCGGATGTGTTGCACAGGTAAGCTTGGAGAAAGAACTGAATTCTCATGTGAGTTGATTAGCTGCTACTGCAAATGGTTTTGAAAGAAGTGCGCACGACTGAGTTCTGTCGTATGTGTGCTTTGATTTGTTGGCTTCCCAATAAACAGCAGGGAGACTGCAATGCAGTCTGTTCTCCTAAAAGATCATCTTATTGCTCCTAATCGAGCTCGTCGGCCAAACAATGCCATTTTTGTCAACTTTGATGACAAGACCATACCATCAGAACCTCTAGAAGCTGCAGTGGCTAGCTGGAAGAAGGTCTGTATCCATGCTAACGATGCGAAGGCAGAGCAGCAACTCAGACAGGTTAGTAAATTGAAAAAGCATGTACATTCATAATGATAAGATATATTTCTTAAGCAGCAAATCAGCATATTTGTATGATTTCTAAAGGTCATGTGACTCTGTAAGCTAGTGTGAAAATTCAGCTTTTCATCACAGGAATAAATGACATATGAAAATATATTAAAATAAAAAGTTTGTTAAATTGCATTAATATATTTTACAGTATTTACAAATATCTGCAGCCTTGATGAGGATACAAAATCTTACTGACAAACGTTTGAACGGTCTTCTATATGTGTAGTTCGGGAGCGCAGGGAGACTGTTTATGTAATCCTCAATGCTTTATGGGAGCGGGCGGTAGATGACTAGGTGAAAGGATAAAAATTATTAGTTGCATTTTTAAAAATCAGCTTGAGCAAGTATTGGATAAACATGGTGTAATGTTATGGGAAAATGTCTTTATCTTATCCTAATCCCACCTGTGTTCCAGAGCTTTTGGCAGTACTGGTTAATTTTATTTCGCCTCCGCAGCTTTTTCAGAAGAGGCCCATATGGTCTCGCAATGCAGTCAAGGCCAACATTAACATCCACCCCGAGAAAATAAAGCACCTCCTCCCGTATGTGGCGTACTACATGGTGAGTAGATAAAATGTTTAATAAGCTTTAATATGATGTCTCCTATCCCAGTTTGATGCAAACGCTCGTTTATGTGGCGCTGTCAGCTTTCCTCAGTTTGTTAGTATGGCCTGTTGTAATAACAGTGGTTCCACCAAAGGTACGAGATTAAGGTGGACTACCTGTTTGTCTTGACTAAAGTTCAAGGTTTGGCTGGTTTTGGCTAATCAACCTTTGTTAGCAGATAAGTGTTTATTTCTAGGCTTTACATACTACAAATACAATACTGTAGATTATATATGGATACTGTATATCCCTTGTGTGTCAATTTAAATGTCCTAATTGTATGTTCTTTAAGAAAAAAAAAAATGTCTATGTTGAAAAATGGTCATAAAAATAATATATAATTTATATTTTCTTTTACTAACATAGATTAAATTTGTTTTTTACCATAATCACACCTTATCATAACTACCTCATAACTAACTTGATTTTCTTGATTTCTTATTTTCCATATACTTATTAATATTTTATTATTATTATTAAACCCTTGTGATTAACAAAAACAATTTAGTCAGATAAAAAAGAAAAAGAAATCATATTCTGATATGCGCAACAAACTACAGAATTTATTTATTTAACAAATAATTTAATTAATAATTACAGAATTCAATTCAATTGGCTTTTTTTCAGCAAAAGCAGAACAACTATAAAAACACATATTTGCTCCATAGGCAAATCCTGAGGAAATGTTGCCATCAGGTGAAAAAATAAAATAAAAAAGTCTTGCCAATAGCATGAAAAGCCTATTAACAATGAAGGTGGGAAAACATCCAAAAATGTCATGAAAGGAAGTGAGGTTGAGATATTAAAAATGCAACAACTGTTGGTTGCATTAATACAAAAAAATACCAAGATATCTCACAGTCTTAGATAAAAATATGTTTTTATGTGTAGTTAACAGGGCCATGGAGGAGTTTGTGGGTCAGGTTTGGCTACGATCCTCGAAAAACTGCTGAAGCCAAAATCTACCAGGTTCTAGACTTCAGGATCCGCTATGGAATGAAACATGGTGAGGGATCCACACAAACATATTCATAACAACCCCAAATGTGATTCATGCCTGGACACTAACATGCCCAGAATGCTATAAAGAACTGTCCATTAGTGCACAGAATCTAAATAGCTATGTTTCCATCCACCAATTTTTATGTGCATTTTGGAATATTGCATAAAACATTCTAGATGGAAATGGAAAGATGCACATAAATAAAAAAAAAAAATAACTGAGTAGGGTAAACTTTTATCTGAGAAGAAAAAGTTGCATAAACTACGATAGAAGCTAATTTATGAATAAATTCCACCATGCACATTGAAAAAGTCATGTGACTTTGCGCTGTGGGACAGGATTTTCTTTGACTCGTTGGATGGAAACTGTGCTTTGTTCGCAAATGTTTTATATGATATTCCAATCTTCTGCATAGGTAACATTTACATTCTTTGGATAGAAACATAGCTACCGACAACACAACTAATTCTTTTTTTTTTCTGTCTTACTAGGTTTTGGTGTCAATGACATGCCAGTGAAGCCCAAGAGAAGTGCTTATCATTACAGCCACCCAACAAGTATCAACAGGGCAGGTACACAGATGCAAATGTTCTGGCACACGAAGTTCCCTTAAAGTGCTAATTATATCTTCTTTATTTAGTTGCCGCCCACTCTCTGACCTTAAGCATCCAATAGGACTTTGCTTCTGAAATTTACCATTCAAAGGTTTGGGGTCAGTACTTTTTTAAAAAGTGTTTTGAAAGTCATGTAAAATATTATTTATACTTAAACTTGTTATTTATTGATGGCAAGACTGAATTTCCAGCAGCCATTCCTCCAGTCTTTAACGTCACATGTAACGTTCAGAAACCATTCAAAACTGGTGATTTTCTGCTCAAGAAACAATTGTTATTACTTTAAAAAAATGTCCCGTATTGTCACTTCTGATCAATTTAATGCATCCTTTCTGATTTAACAAATTATTTTCATAAAAAAAAAAAAAAAGAAGAAGCTAACCCCAAACATTTGAATGCTTGGATAGATAAATAAAAAGAATGTTCATGGTAGCGTATGTTTGACTTCTTTAGTTCCTCAACCTGCTAGTGTGAGTGACATCACTCAGGAAAGTGCTTCCTCTTCAGGACCCAAACCCGCCACTGCCAAGTACTTACTAAAGGTATTTAGTGGATTCTGCCTTGAGTAATGGCTAATGTCTAAAGGGATTTAAACTAATTTTATGGTATGTTCTCCCCAGGACTCGGTCTACATCTTCCGGGAGGGAATGCTTCCTCCATACCGCCAGATGTTCTACCAGCTGTGTGATCTAGATGTAGAAAAGTAAGAACTTGTCTCGTCGTATCATCTCATCCCACTCCACTTAGACTTGTCAGCACTTATTTTTCTCTCTTTTTAGAATAAAGAATATCATTCATAAGAATGATGGGAAAGAAGAAGTGTGTGATGAGAGAGATGGCTGGTGTGTGCCTCAAACAGCTGACGAGCTCAGGAATATCATCTCTGGAATGATCCAACAACAAGTCCGAGCCAACCGGCCAGGTAAAATGAAATTCATAATGCAACGTTGTTTGTTAAATATAATAATAGCACATTTTGCATTTATTCGGTGGGTTTTTTTTTTATCGTTGCAGCTTCATCTACACAAAGGCCTGTTAGATCTAGATCTAAACCTGTTGACAATGAAGAGGAGGAAGACGAGGAGGAAGATGATGATGACGATGATGAAGAGTACAAGCCTTCTGATGGAAGTGACAATGAAATGGAAACTGAGATTGCAGATTACTTGTAACTCGGCTTTATTAATGGCTCTTATAAAGGATGTGCTGTGTAAATGTTCATGTAAAAAGCAACTTTGTATACTGATATTAGTTTGATGCTTTTTCTTGATTGGATAATAAATGTTTCTTTTGTTTTAATTAACTGGATTGGGTGTAAATTCTTTAAACAGCAACCGACATACAAAAAAATATAGCAAGGATGCATTAAATTGATTAGTGAAAACAGATGAGCAAAAACATTGTTGCAAAAAGATTCCTATTTCAATGAAATGCTGTTCTTATGAACTTTATATTCAACAAATGATCATAAAAATGCATCAGTTTCCACAAAAATATTAACTTTGCAAAGCCACATATTAGAATAATTTCTGAAGGAGCATGTGACACTGAAGACTGGAATAATCATACTGAAAATTAAGCTTTACTGTCACTTTTAATAATTAATGTCATTTTGTAGTCAACACTTCAAGGCAAGTTTGTAGAGAAAGTAGATATCAATGTCATTTTAGCAAATGGTGAATTTACTTAATATCTTCAAAACCGCTTTATGTCGTTGAGAAGTTATCCTGCGAGACGGCACAAATATTTCTACCATTCATAAACTTCTTTGTAATGGAAAAATGTGTTTTTGAGATAACTCCACACAAATTTTCCATGAGAGTTTAACACAACTGCACATATGTTGTCAAGTTAATACATTAATACAGGGACTGTGTACTTTAAAGATACGGCTTTGGCGCACCTTGAAAAAGAGATATGATTTTGGCCTGTTTATAAAAGCAGCAGAGCGTCCTTCAGTGCTACACTTGCAGCGACCGATGATGACGGCGATGCTGGGAGTTTTCATCTCTGTTGCCCTCATCCTGGGCACAGCAAATGCAGCTTCTGTAAGTCAGATGAATTCATTCAACTTGATGTTTTGTGTGTGTGTGTGTGTGTGTGTGTGTGTAATCATTTAAAGTGGATTAAAAAAAAAGACCTTTCATGCCATGTGTAACAGCTCTAAGTGAATGAAAACATCCTGCAAAGTTTTCAATCTGAAAGAGCACTGTGTATAAAGGTATGTCTATCAAAAGAAAAAGTCGGCTCTGTATTATTGAAACGAGTCGTTTTTAAAAGAATGCCAAGATTATTGACGTCAATGTGAAACATTAGCATACTGCCCATACACTTGTTGATCTTTTTCTGACAGTCGAGAAGTCTAAATGAAAATGCAAATATATTCTTTTACACCTAGATGTCCTTTTGGAGCGTTAAAAATAGCTTCTTCTCAGGTGACGCTGTACACAAAGCAGCACTGCGATTACAAACGCTGATTTATTAAGCATTAAGGCCCGTTCGCACCGGTAACAATAATAACTATATTTTATAAGCGTGTGCCACTTAACAGACTTGATGAAATAAAAATGATAATAGTCAGACCAATGACTGCAGATCTGCGTCACGCAGAGAATGATTAGTTTAGGAGTCGTTAGCAAGTACAGGAAAATAAATGCATATTATAAGACAATGAAAGTGTTTTTGAACTTGCAAGCATGTCAACCTAAGTATGACAAAAATATATAATTTCGCTACCCACAATAGGGACACTTTAAATTACAGAAAAGATACTATCAAAATCAAACTAAAGCTGCCAGTAGGTCTGTACACTGCACAGTCAATCTCTTATTTACCTTTTGTTATAATGAGAGGAAACATTACGCAACACTGCATGTTAGAATACTTAGATGGTCCCTTCAGAGCAAACACAAAATATGCAGGGGCCCTCAAAGCCCAGGGCCCAGACAAACTAAAAGAGAAGGAGAGACATTATATCCATGGCTTTTAAAAATCTTTTTATCTCATGCAGTACATTAATGTACATATTATGTATCAGTGTAAAACACAAATGTTTGCAATTTTTGCCTTGTGATCAAATATAGTGTAGAGAATGGGAGAGAACATAAAACCATTGAAATATAATTTTTTTTTACTTCATATTTACTTTTACTTATTTTTATATGCCATAATTTTTAGTCAAGCACCAAAATGCCAAATATGCTGTAATGCAATTTCCAACAAAAATTAACTGTGAACGTGTTGCAGTTGGGAGCTGTGTACACCGAGGGAGGGATGGTACAGGGAAAGAGTCACAGTGTGGGACTCTTCCGTTATATGGACGTATTCAAGGGAATCCCCTTCGCCGCTCAGCCTGGCAGATTAGAGAAGCCTGTTCCTCACCCAGGCTGGGACGGTGAGTAACCTGTCTGTTTAGATGTTTCCAGGCACAGTTAGAGCCGAAAACATGTGAGTGTATTGACAGTGTACTGCTGCTGACTCTACCTGCACAGGTGTCCTGAAAGCCACTGACTACAGTAAGAGGTGCTTGCAGCTCAATCTTCTCGCTACTGATGTCGTGGGCAGTGAAGACTGTCTCTACCTCAACATCTGGGTTCCTCAGGGCAGCTCTGGTAATGATAACTTGATACAATATGGAAAGTATACGTTTAAGGGATAATTCGCTGTTATAGCTATGTAATTATTTACACAATCTTACGTCATTCCAAACTTCAGATGGACAAAAAAAAAAGAGTATTTTTATATCCATAGTTGGAAGTCAATTGGGTCCAGTGTTTGATGGAAAAAAAGATTAATTTATTTACAAATGACAAGTGTCAAATGACTGAATTTACCCTGTGTGGCTTGACATCTTCTTTGCAGTGTCTACAAATCTGCCTGTTATGGTGTTCATCTATGGTGGTGGCTTCCTGCTTGGTGGTGGTCAGGGTGCAAACTTTTTGGACAACTACCTGTACGACGGAGATGAGATCGCAGACAGAGGAAACGTCATCGTGGTGACATTCAACTACCGTGTCGGATCCATGGGATTCCTCAGCACCGGGGATGCTGACGCACCTGGTAAGAAACTGTAAAAGATTTCACTTGAGTTAGATTCCTACAAATATAATACAATATATAAATAGGTAAATATTTAAAGGCTTGATATTATAGCTTAAAGGAATAGTTCACCCCAAAAAATTCTGTAATCATTTACTCACTCTCGAGTAATTACAGATCTGTATGAATTGCTTTGTTTGTAAGCAGGCTGCTTTGGGTCACCATTGACTTACATAGTAAAAAAAAATGCCAACATTTTAAAAACATGATGAAAGATCAAATAACTTAACTTTGAGAGAACCTTGCCAGAAGTTCTGAGAACGTTACTGCAGTATTTAAATTGAGACCTGAGCATGTCCTGTTCCGACAGGAAACTATGGCCTGTGGGATCAGCACGCCGCTATCTCCTGGGTACACAGAAACATCAGGAACTTTGGTGGCAAT
>JAUCMT010000051.1:965125-975713 GCA_032357475.1 Enteromius thamalakanensis
GATGTCCCACTGATAGCGGGATGGCGGCTTGTCTGAGGAGGACCGATCCAAAGACTGTGACTCTTGCTGGAAATGTGAAGTTCAGCACATCTGCATCTGGTAAGAATATTTAAAATGCTTGCTTGAGTGTTTTTAGCCCTTTACATGTTTTTTAAAGCTACAGTATAGTTCAACCAATATTAAATTAATTTACTCACTGATGACAGGTAAACGATATTATTTAAGTTTTTAGGTGAACCATCCTTATAATGTCTAAACTCATGTTGTTATTTCAGCTAACCTAATTTTATTTCAAGTTATGAAACTAATTTTATTGCTTTAGTTTTAAGTAAATGTAATCCAAAATTGAAATATCAAATCTTTTTCAGAACCCATTGTACACAATCTGGCTCTGTCGCCCGTCATCGATGGTGATTTCCTCCCTGCGGAGCCTGAAACTCTTTTTGGGAATGCTGCTGACATTGATTACATCATTGGAGTCAATGACATGGACGGCCACATCTTTGCCACCCTTGACATCCCCTCTATCAACAACGCACTGGTGTCCACTCCTGTGTAAGTGTGCTACACTAAAGAGTCATCTGAAATCATTTTGAGAACTATATGATAACACATTTTAAGTCACTTCATGGGGCCTTTTATGTTCCAAACTTGAAAAAACAACAAGATCCCCAAAAACTGCTACTGATTTCTAACAGGAAGGATGTCAGGGATCTCTCGGTTGCTCTGTCTGAATCTAGAGGACCAGATGCTGGTATCGCAACTTATGAGGAGTACACCGTCAACTGGGGTAGCAAACCTAGTGATAAGGACATTAAGAAAACAATTGTGGACATGGAGACGGACTACATGTTCCTGGTGCCAACCCAAGCAGCTCTGTACCTCCACTCTGACCATGCCAAGTAAGCTGATGTCATCTTCTTATTTACTTTAATATCTAAAATGAAGCTGAAAAGTAGAAAACTTAAAATCAATCATTTCTTCCCCATTAGATCTGGACGAACCTACTCGTACCTGTTCACTGAGCCTTCTCGTATGCCTATCTTCCCACCCTGGATGGGTGCCGATCACGGTGAAGACCTTCAGTATGTGTTTGGGAAGCCTTTCGCCACTCCTCTGGACTACTTTCCTCGCCATCGAGATGTTGCCCGATACTTCATTGCCTACTGGACAAATTTTGCTCAAACTGGGTATTTAAAGATTACAATGTTTTTAATAATTCAGTATTAAAATAATTCACCTATAATGTGTCGTTTTGTATACAGTGTCTATATAGTTTTATTTCAACTAATGAAAATAATTTGAATGAACTATAATAACCCTGGTGCCACTTGTGGTGTATGATGATAGCTGTAGGCCATTACTAACTCATTTTCTGTCTTTCTCCTTCACAGTGACCCTAACAAAGGTAAGTCCAGTGTTCCTGTAACCTGGCCCAAGTTTGCCAGCAGTGGTCATCCGTACCTGGATATCAACAACAAGATGAACAGAAACAGTGTGAAGCAGATGTTGAGAAAACGTTTGGTTCACTACTGGACTACCGTCTTTCCCAGCTTCCCTGGTGTCCAGAAGAACTGAGCACTACCAACCCAACTACAGAATCATGTAGCCAAGTGAATATGATGCTAAAATTCATGCAATAAACAAAATATATGATGATCAAAAGAAGCCGTCTTGTTTTCTGTATTAACTTGCCATGACATGACAAGAATCCATAATGTTTTTGATGCTTACTGCAGGGAATTATCACAGAAGACTTTTTTAAAATTAACATTTCTTTGATTCTTAAAAACTCATAAAGGTTCCACTACATTAATACAGATACATAGAGATATTGTGGATAAATTTGTTTCTTGGCGTGGTCACAAATCCTTAAACAATACAATGGGCCAACTCTTGCTGGTCCAACCTGACTGGAATAAAACATGGACCTAGAATATATATGTATATACATATAATGGTCTTGTATATGGATTGCGATACTGGTTTATTGGAGATTAGCAAAGCAATTAAAATTGGTCATTTATTTTGAAAATATCACAAAGCTGTACAGACATACAGTTTTGGAACGATGAATGTGAGTTTATATACGTCGCTTACGGAAATTGCTTTTTTATTAACCGAATAAAATATTCGCCAATGTACTTTTCTTAAGTTATTAAAGTACGTGTGTGTCGCATTGTGCATTTATTACTCTGAAATCCCACCTGCGTGTGGGCGTGGCCTCGTGAATGCCAATCACGCACAGCGTCACGTATCCACTGCTCTCTTGAACGCTACGAACATATGCTGTGTTTGACCCCTAAGAAAAAAGCATAGCATGCATAAACAAACACTACCGCTTTACTGTCTGCATAGATACTAAAATGAGTAGGAGGGCTTATCGAGAGCGCTGACTGGCTGTCATAGTGTATGTGACATCGCAGGTGTACATTTTAGAACATCCTCAGACATCAGTCATAAAATGAAAATGCGTCAGAATTCGCGGGTATCACTGATGTTCAAGGCGGTCGCGGTGGCAGCAATCGGTCTCACCGCCACGTTAGTCATGCTCGTTCAAGATCCATCAGACACGCTGCTCGGAGGGGGATACCCAGAACTGTGGCGGAAAACCGGACTGGCAGGAGCCCCTACGCGGGCGGCTGCCTGCATATTCACGGGTGTGCTTCTCCTCGCGATGGGCTGGTTGTACAGATTGTTATTCGCTCCTCTGGAGCTCCTCCGCGGTGTGGATGAGGTGGGGTACATCGCGGAGGACGGGCGCTCTCGTGCCCAGGCTGCCAACGAAGTGCGGCGGCGAAGGAAGACCGGAGAATTACCGCCGGTTTATCCAAACGGCTGGTACCGGGTTTTAGACTCTCACTTGCTGGAGAGAGGCGATGTGAAGAGTGTGACGGTGCTGGGTAAGTAGTATCAACCGCCAAAATGTTAAATAAAACTGCGCAGTTGAGGTAAAAGTCACGTCACTGGAAAAGCCTACAGTTTTAATCTTATTTTCTGCTGCTGTAAGTATATCAAATAATAACACAGAAGCTGTCTGTGTAAAAAAACAATTATTAAATAAGAATTTTGGAGAAGAATATCATAAAAAAAAAATCACAGAAAAATGCAAAAATTGGTTTACGAATGCATGCGTTAAAGAGCGCAGTCGAATCTGGAAGCAGTGTACTGCGTGAACGTCCCCTTACGTTGCGCCCCATCTAAACGGGTTTTAACGCAGCACTGAATGCCACCCCCTTAGACACTTAACAGTTAAAATTATTAACGAGTTACATTCCCCCATGAGACTCCCCACATTTTCAGTCAAGTGTTCTGAGCTGCGCAGACGCAAATCTGAGACTGAAATAGCTTTCCATTGACTGTTTCGGAGCCAGATGGGTTTTCAGGTCATTTCAAGAACAGAAACACTCATTACATCCTGATGTTCCCATCTTGAGAACAATAATGCAGATGTTTTGTCGCATATGTTACATGCATGTCGGTTGTGACCCAATATTTTTAAAAAAGTGGTGAATATGATTACACAAATAATAATAACTGTGTATTTTGCAGCATGCACTCCAAGTATAAATGTAAATACGTGACTATACTTCATCTAAAACAACATTAGTATTATCGTAAATCAAAGAAATCAAAATACTACTTAGAAAATAATTTTCACACTGCTGGATTATTTAAATGAATTGTTAAACAGAGAAAGTCATTTAAAAGCGTAGAACCTAAAATATGTGCTTTATACATGTCTATAATATTAACTGAATATTATATATATATTAGCATATAAGCATTTTTTCCCATACATGTATGCTATAAGTATCTATGCTATCATATTTATGACAAAAAGGTTGCTGAGACCAGCTTGAACTCATTTGACCCGATATGTTGCAGCAAGATTTGCAGCTATATTAATATCTCCGATCAGTTTGAGAATAGTGAGAATAATCAGCATAGTTATTTGAGAATCTTCTGAGACATGCTTGACATGCTAATTGCTTTCAGACAGGGTTGTGGAATGAGTCTGTCATTCTTCCTTGTTTTCATTGTGCATTACTTTGACAGACTATAACCTGATCAGGGTTATTTGTGCACGCGCAGTTCTGTCATTGCAAAGTCTTTGTCTTTTGTTTCTGGTTTTTTGTTATGTTTACTGTAAGTGCTTGTTGTTTAGCTCAGTTGCTGGGCATCTCCCGATCATGTTGCAAAGACCTTTGAGTTTTCACTGAAAACCAAACAAAACACCTTTGTACTTTTGTTTTTGGGATGCAGAGAAAAGCTGTTTGCAACCTGGAGACTACTGAACCTGTGATGCCTCTTTGACTTTTACAAATACTGGATGACTATCACAACCAAAGATAATGGAAACTGTAAACTATAAGTTACATTAAAGCTTTGTTTTCAGTCTAAAATCATATAGAATTATTTACTTATTTGTTTATTTATTTGCAACATCAGCCACAAATTTGGAATACAGTTTGTTTAGGTCTACATAATAAAATTTAAGTAGTTTTTTTTTCCATATTAAATTAAACTTATTTTATTATACTCATTTTAACTTGACTGTAAGTCACACTGAATTAGGTTTTACTTCAAAGTACATTTTAAACCATTGTTTTAAAATGTTGTAGTGTACTTCAAATCTTAAACTTTAACTATACATTTTAAATGATTGTGTTTTATATTATATTAATTTATTATATGTAATAACACGATAGGTAAAGTATTTCATTATCATTTATAAAATACCTGTAGTATTATTTGATATAACATTTAAAGTATATATATTAAAAGTATATATATTTTAAATGTAGTAAACAGTGTGCATCTTAAATGGTATCTTTATCACAAACAATAAAAAGTAAAAAGCAGCATCTTTAAGCAGTGAGACAGCTAAACAGAGTTTCCTTTAGTGATCTCAAAGGGCACAGCATTTAATTGCATGCAGTTACCGCAACAACGTATTGATGTGCACTTCATAAAACCTTACTTAAATGGGCTATCGACTGGGGCTGTGCCTCATAGGAATCATATCCGATAACAGACATTATACCTGATATGCTTATGCTGCTGAAACACGCTCTTCTTTTTCTCTATTTATACATCATTTGAAATGTACTGTATAAGACTGCTTCATGACTATTTATTGTCGTTTGTTACTTGCTGTGTAGAATAACAGAGTATCTTCATAGACACCATGTTTGTTGGATTCCACTGCCTTTTTCTTTGTCATTTGAGTCTAATAGATTTTTTTCAGGGGCTCTGCATTGCAGGCAAATAAAACCCCCCTGGTCAGCATAACAGAAAGAGAGGTTTTGGGTCCTATAGCTGTAGACCCGAGGAGAGAGAGAGAGAATGAGTGTGCAAAGCAGGATTTTTTAGTATTGGTTGTTGCTACGCCTATTATATAATGCAATACGCCTAATTATTAACTGACATACTTAACTGTTTGTTTTTAAGTAATTATTAACTTTTTAAATTTGGCTAATGATATACGTTGAGACATGATAGCAAACAGTGTCACTCATACTCGACATAAAATGTCACTCTCAGCTCTTACCTCATTTCTGCATATGAATTGAAAATCAATTATTTTTAATACACTACTTATAACTACAGTGCGAGCAGGAGTATGTGATAAACAGTAGATGTGGGAACTTTGGGAATTTGTGGCAAGCCCAGGAGGAAATTCATCCAGAAGGACAGTCAGTGGCAGTTACCCAGTTATCCTGAGTGAGGGGCTCCTGGGTTCTTTTTGTGAAAGAACAGTACTGCCCCCTTTAGGGTATTGTTACCAAATGCGGCATACAACCCCATACCTAAGGGGACATCAGATGCCTATTTTCAAAAGGTGGATATGCTTCTTTAGAGTCTTCATAAAAAGTCTACAACATAATTTGGTTAAAATTTCTCAATGGTTGTGTGAAACAACACCCTTTTTACCTTGCCAAAAACGGCCTTGTTCACAGCAAGCCATTTCGGTGCATGTCCCTTTAAATACTAATGAGCTCTGCTCACCCCACCCCTCTGTTTTTTACTTGCATTAGCTGTAAACTTGCTGATTAGCAAAGGCAATTTGCGTAGATGCATTAAAAGATACTTATACTGGAAGTTGGATCATGGATTACGTGCAAAAATAAGCGCATTTAGGGCAGGTCTGTGCTAAAACACCAGTGTCAGTCAACATTTGTGGAAACAGCCTTCACCTGTGAGTAAACTCAATATGAATTTTGACATATCGTATGTATCGATAAAATGTTTATATTTCATTTTCGCCACTTTGCTTGTTTGCCTGAGGCGTCGCAAATCAGGCCAGAATCTGTGAATGCATTAACACAACATGCAAAGGTGAATTTAGCATCTGACAACCGCTTAAAGCAAAATACATTTTTTATATAGATTTATTTGTATTTTCTTCCAGGACAGCAGGTGGCAGTGTTCCGTGGGCAAGATGGCAAGGCCTATGTGGTGGATGCTTACTGCCCCCACTTAGGCGCCAACCTAGCTGTGGGTGGGCGAGTCGTAGGGGGATGTATCGAATGCCCCTTCCACGGGTGGCAGTTCCGTGGGGCTGATGGGAAATGTGTCAAGATTCCATATGCAGATAAAGGTGAGAGATAAGAGAAGCACTAAGATCTCAAACTTTTATTCAGTAGTGGTGCAGTATATGACTTTTTGATGAATTTAGTGCCTGAGTTTGCGAAGGTGCGGTGTTGGCCCAGCTGTGAGATCAACGGACAGGTTCTGGTGTGGTTTCACTGTGACGGGCTGGAGCCCAGCTGGAGAGTGCCAGAACAGAGCGAGATCTCCCGCGGGGAATGGGTGTACCGCGGCCGGACCGAACATTTCATTAATGCACACATTGAGGTCAGACATCATGTTTTATGTTTCTCAGTGAAAATGATGTTGGCATCTAGCAGTCATTTTAATTTAGGCTTTTGTCTTTGTGTTTTCTCAGGAGATTCCAGAGAACGCAGCAGATATCGCACACTTGGCTCATTTGCACACTCCAGGTATCGTCAGTGGAGTTGATCTGAGGTATACTAACAGCAAGACCTGGGAGTTTATACGGCATGACTGGAAGGTTCGTTTCCTTACACAGACATCCCAAGGAGAAACGTCAACAGCAGTGTTGTTTTACTCTGACATTATTATATTTATTATGATGTGTATTATTATGCGATATAGATTATTATTATATTAATATTAATAGACTTACATAAAGTCATTATAACAATATTCATATAATATTTTAAATTGGACATTGTATAAAAAAAATCTAGTTTTGAATTTCAGCTATTTTGTTTCTGTCATTTTTATATTTAGTGCTCTAATTCTTTATAGTATTTAGTACTTTTAGTTTACATAGTTTTAGTTAAGTACTTTCTATGCTATGTTTACACTGAGTAATAATAACTGTAAATAAATGCTTCACATTTTTTATTTGTTTACATGCGTGTGTGAGGGTTCATGTGGTTTATGAGGACACAAATGTGTATAATGACATGAGTATGACATAGGTGTTACAATATGTAGGTGTTTTATGAGGACATTTTCAGTGTCCCCGTAATTCAAGAGGCTTAAAAACATACTGAATGGTGTTTTTTGAAAATCTAATAATGCACACAGTTTCCTGTAAGGGGTAGGTTTAGGTGTAGGGTCAGTGTAGGGCAATAGCACATACAGTTTGTCCAGGATAAAAACCATTACGCCTATGGAGAGTCCCCATAAATCACAAAATCCAACTTGTGTGTGTATATATGTATATATATACATATGGTGTATGTGGATGTATCTATATATACATAATAAATATACACAAAACACATACATATATTATGTAAACAAATGCAGAGAGCACTATTGTAATTGACTTTATTATACTCTACTGAACTGTTCGCAACCATTGACTCAGAAAATTATTTCTATGGAAACAATCATGATAGAGAAATCAAGATATACTCTCATGAAAATGAAAAATGTTGCCATGGCAACTAGCTGAAATAATTTTTTATGAATTTCTTTTTTATTTCAGTTGATGTTCATTTCGTTCAAAGTAATTGACATGGTTTTAATTTTAGTTTCAGTTAACATTAATAATCCTGGTCAACAGATTTTATGCCACAGACAACTAGGATACATGGTAGAATTAAAATGGACAACACTTTCATAAAACCATAAATATCTAGCGATATCTACTGTATAAACATACCACTTCCGTTTGAGGCTGTCTATGCGTGTCGAATTGGTGTGCATACTTAGAGCCTTGTAACCACATATTTGTAGCATATTATTTATATTGTTATTCAATATTTATTTTATTAACTGGCTTAATTTACTTCCAAAAAATACACTCTTTGAATTATACCAGAAAAAAACATGAAATTTCTTGTTAAATCTTGTAAAAATAAGTACTGTAAATGTCAGAGTGGACTTACAGTAAGTGTTCTGTTAATTATTAAACACAATAGTTCACGCAAAAATAAAACAAATTTGGTCATTATTTACTCACCCTCATGTTGTTTCAAACCAGTATGACCTGATGTGATTCCAGGTAGAGTGGAAGCCTGAGCCTGAGCCAAACAAGCACTGTTCACAGATGTTGGTGAAACACGCTCTCACTGTGTTCGGACGCCACTGGCCTCTTCTTGATTTGGACGTCCTGGCCAGACAGGTAATGACTGGACCGTCAGCTAGAGGGCGTGAATGAGCCGTGCAGACTGAGAGAACCGCCTGGAGACTGACTGTGATTAGCAGAATGGAAAACAAGTCATGAATGATATTGCACAGAACAGCATGTCTTGATCTCTGTGTTCTAAGGGTTGTTCGCTGTATTTTAAGCAGTTAGTCAAGTGCATACAGAGCATGCTTTTATGTAAATTAAATATATATATGCGTGTGAGAGAGAGAGAGAGTGTTAAATGCCGTAGGATGCCGTGTCAGATTTACAAATGAGATGCTTTTCTTGTACGGTGAAGTATGGCTGCACTAAACAGAGATTCTTTGCTTCAGGCATCACATTTTGTAGGTAATTTATTTATATTCTGTGCTGCAAAAACAATATTTAGCTTTTCACTTTAATTAATTTGCAAAAGATATGTAAATATATATATATATATATATATATATATCAACACTTAAAAAAAAGGTTTCATTTTTGTTTTATTTGTGTGACTTTTTATCTAATTTATATTGAAAATGTTCATTTATTATTTATTTAATTAATGTATTATTTAATTTGATAAAAATGCAATTTTTCATTGTTCAAATTTATTTATATTATATTACCTAATGGTAATAGTTTTGAACTGAAATATTAAAAATGTACTTTTTGATATCTTTAAATTGCATTAATAAATTCATGTATTTTAGTACATACATTTTTTTTACTTATTCTTTATATGGTGCATTGAGTAATGTTAACATATAGAGCCCTGTAGTGAAGTGTAGCCAATTTCTCTTTTTTCCCCTTGTGTATATGTAGCAGTCCAAGTCTCAATGCCATCATTTTCCCTCATGGTCAACATTTTTCCTTTTATGTTGTCTGAAAAGGAACTGCTTTGTCGCCGTAGTGATGGCGAATAATCCTGACGGTATGTGTGAAAACAGTTGTAATTCAAGGCTGCACTTGGATCTTCACTTGAAGTTAAAGTTAATAAGCGTCTGTATATTTGAGAGTAGAAAGTGCTGTAGGCATGAGAGGCAGAATCTGAATTGTGTTATCATTTATGTGAATCTATTTTATTTAGTCTCACACAGTAGTAATGCAGCATAAATTACTTTGGTTTTACTCCTTGGTGATACGAATGATATCTTTTATCTTTGTAGGTGGGTCCAGGTGTGGTTTTCCTGCTTTTTGAACACAGTTTTCTGGGTCGGGGTGTGATTATGCACTGTGTTACCCCAGTCGAGCCATTACTGCAGTGTGTATCACACACCATCTTCTACCAGAGCACCATTCCTCCGCTGGTTCCAAAATTTATTCTTCGAGCAGAATGCATTCAGGTAACACACATTTGACTTTTGTAATTCTATTTTAATTGGCAACTTTGTTACAAGTCGCATCCATACACTACTGCTGCTTGATCCTTCAAAATTCATACTAATATGCTGTTTTGCTGCTTTAGAAACAGTATTATCTTATTATTATAAGTGTTGAAACCCATGGTATGATATGTCTGATGAACAGAAACTAGTTTCTATCAGTATTTATTGTTTATAACCCTAGCTGTTTGGTTCTTAACGGATGGTTTTGCTGTTACAGTTTGAACGAGATGTGATGATCTGGAACAACAAGACGTACATCTCTAAACCCATGCTTGTGAAAGAAGACTCAGCCATTCAGAAACACAGACGCTGGTTCAGTCAGTTCTACAGTGAGAACAGCCCACGACTGCGCTACCAGCACGACACTCTGGACTTCTGAACATCCACTATGGGTTGCTTAAAGGAGAAGTTCACTTTCAAAAAAACTTTTGCTGATAATTTACTCACCACCATGTCATCCAATATGTCCGTGTCTTTCTTTCTTCAGTCGAAAAGAAATTAATGTTTTTGACGAAAACATTCCAGGATTTTCCCCCATGTAATGCAT
>JAUCMT010000051.1:979970-1008903 GCA_032357475.1 Enteromius thamalakanensis
TCTATCTATCTATCTATCTATCTATCTATCTATCTATCTATCTATCTATCTATCTATCTATCTATCTATCTATCCGTCTGTCTGTCTATCTATCTATCTGTCTATCTATCTATCTGTCTGTCTTTCCGTCCATCTTTCTATCCGTCCATCCAGTCATCTACTCTATCAATCTATCTATCCTTTACAGAATGAAGTAAAGATATAAATAAACTGTCATACATAACTGTGCACAACCTTGAAACACCATAAAATCTTTCCTGTGTGCTGTCATCAATAATTAGGACACGCATGCATACAGAAAATGGTTTAAAAATAATAAAAAGTCAAATTTACTGAGGGAGCCACATATATCATAGCCTAGATCCTGACAGAAATCTTTTGATGTGGATTAAAACGGTCCAAAATAGAGCAGCTATATTGTGCCTCAGTCTAAGAACAGACAGTCCTCCTTTTCGTTTTAAATAGCATATTTTTGGTGTAACATTTGGCTGGTCGAAAGTTCTGCTCTTGGTCTGCGTCCTAGTTTTCTGAAGAAGAGATAGGACATCATTTATAACCATAGCAACCCTCTGAGGTTGGTGCAATGCCACAGTACTTCTGTGTGCATACTTTATCTCAAGATGTTTGTTGTCTTGGCTTTTATTGTTTTACCCAATCTGGCCAAAAAACATAGAATTTACAGGTTGTAGGCAGAGGTGATCAATATTATTATGTTTTCCATCTTCTCAAGCTCTGTATTGATGGATAATATTTATATAAGAGACACATTCTTGCATTTAGGCTGCACATGCAGTTTGCAGTGCTAGACCAAGTCACTATTTATGGCGATAAAAAGGACAGAGATGGAAAGTTCAGTCATCAATTATAGATTGACATACCACATACATAAGAAACACATCATGTAGGTCTGTTCGGTCCTCGTTGGCATCTAGGACAAGCCAGAACAGCAGTGTAACGTTCTTCTTAACCCATTACCAGCCTGAAAACACACACAAGGATGATAGGATAAATAATTCTTTTTAGGTTTTTGAAGGAACATACTTTAAAAAACAATACAGTATTTCTTCTAAACATATCATGTTATAACTACTTCTGCATTTACAACTTTTATAAGAAAATACAGTAACTGTAATTAGCAAATACTATATGCACAAAACTATATATGAAAAATAATGGCCAAAAACATCGGCACCTGCAGTTCTGTCAGAAAATGCAACCCCTCTCTCAGAAAATTGTTGCAAATGTTATGGTTCTCACATATTTATTTATGTATTTATTTTGCATTGGAACAACACAAAAAAAGGAGGAAAGTCAAATCTGAAACAATTACACACAGAAAACAAAAAAAATTCACACCAAAATATGCACTGGACAAAATTATTAGCACCCTTTGGAAAAAGTAACTGAAATCATGAATGAGTTTTTGGACCACTCTTCTTTTGCAAACTGCTCCAGGTCATTCAGATTTGAAGGAATCCTTCTCCCAAGGGTCTCCCTTCTCCTCTTGAGATTTTTCCACAGATGTTTTATGGGATTCAGATTAGGACTCATTGCTGGCCATTTCAGAACTCTTCCGCGCTTTGTAACTATTTCTGAGTGCTTTTTGAAGCTTTCTAAAACTGTTTACAAAAAGAATAAGCATGTGAATACCAACACATTTGCAATTGGAGCAATTTTCTGAGAGCAGTGAAGCATTTTCTGATAGAATTGCTGATATTTTTAGTCATGATTGTATATTGAACAGTTTTAAACATTCTATCTATCTATCTATCTATCTATAAATTGATTATTTGTTTTTTATGTTTTGTTTTATTTGTTGTTCATTGCTGAAATATTAAGAAGTAGATACTAAATTATAAATGTTATGACATAATGCACTGCGTTGTGACCTAAGGTTGTGCTCCAACCACATTACCATCATATTCTACCCTGCATAAATAAAAAAATTTAATCCAATTAATATTTTTTAAAATGAAATACAACAATTTCTTAAAGGACAAATGTATCCCAACATACATTAAAAATGTTTAGCCTTTGGTTAATTTAGGTTAGCCTTCTGGTTAATGGTTATTTTAGCTAATTTAACTTAGCCATCTCACAATTTATTAACACTTGAGCACATTTTTTTAAAATAACATACTGTATTTAAGATTTTGAAAAAATCCTCTGAACCTTAAGCATCTCTTATTATCTTTTTCTGCTTCTATTGCCGCACACACACACACACACACACATTAGAGGTGTGTCATCTCTTAATTAGTCCTGACTGTTCTTTGGTAAATGGTCTGTCTCTATGAGAGAGTGTGTGTGTGTGTGTGTGTGTGTGTGTGTTGCAGGAGCGTCATTATATAACGGCTGCAGTGCAGGCTGGCCCAGCTGTATTGATGTGCAGAGATGTGGGAGTGGGGGGGAGGGAGCTGAACACGACCGAGGCCAGTGAGAACCTTGTCGCTTGGTCAGCCTTTTGTGTGGCTCCCAGCAAGCGAGAGACATCCGAGTATTACAACACCTCAGACAGTGAAGTAGCACGCGCCACTGCCAGCACATCCACTGCTAAACTCGCCATCTAAAAAAAAACACAAAAAACTGGATACTTATAACTCATTCTTGAGATAATAACATCTATAATTAAATAAGCTTGCTTAATATTTCTAACGATTCTTCTGTGCGACATACTATAATTTGACTTTATAATACAAGTAAATAAAACCATACAGCTATATAAAGATGCCCCCCCCTGAGGCGTGTGATACATTATTTAAAGTCGACAGCATAACTAGATCAATTGTGACCCAATTTACAAATCCCCTCTTCATATCAGAGTGTGACATTCACATGTAGAGGGATTATTACCCACGGATAATGAAATATTAATAGGGTTTCGATTGCAGGTTCTCTAACACAGGAAAATTAAATCAAATCACAATGAGCAGACTCTGACAAAATCACAACACAAAGCCAGGCCAAATGCATATGTACAAGAAACCCTGTATATTAATATGCCAACATTAAACATTGAAGATGATCACATGTTTTATGGCGCATGTTTATAAGGCGCGCTACTGTCACTTCATCTCATTAACACCCTGCGTTGCCAGCGCGTACAAAATGCCTACATGTGAATACTTTGAAACTTCACACTTCAGGAGAGAGGCTTGTTTCCTTGGTAACCATTTTTCCCCTTTTGTCCTTATGTGCCTATCAGTGCATAATGCTGCTCAGCACATGCACCTGCATAGAAAGCGCTACCCTTTATTCCCTATAAGCGAGCAGTACATGTCTGAAGCTTTGACAAACATCTTTGATATAAAGCACAAATTAAGGGGTTTGTACAGCTGTCATTTGAAAACACGCAGCATTTAAAGCAGGAGATGCTCAGAGACCATAAAGACCTCTCAGACCTCCCACTTTAAGTAATTACTTTTAAAGTCGAGGTTTGAGAGACAGAGCAAGTGATTTCATGATTGAAAATGCTGAAATATAGATGGAGTGCTGCTTGCATAATTTAACATCTGTCCTTAAAATACAACTTTGAGCATTGATGGTAACATTTAGCTGTCTTAAGTCAGTATTTTTGTGGTGGGAAGCTATGCCAGAAGCAGGTGAGCTGAAAATAAAGGTTAGAAATAGAGCCAAAAGAGTCAAGGAGAGCACTGGTGCATTAAAGAAACCAAAACTATTCTTTAAAGGGGTTTCTGAACTTTAGGGTACCTCCATTTTCAAGAGTGCATCAGTGCCTGTCTATATCTAGCAATACACTTTATCTATATGTTATTTGAGAAGGAAATTTCCAAATCTGACCCTGACTTAACCCTTAATTCGTTTCGCAACCATGTGATCCCACAGTTTTTGAATTAAAATATGAATTTTGCTGCTTGGATAGAACAAAGATTTTTTTTATGTAATTTTACTACATTAATAATAAAAACCTTTAATATTACTAAATATAATAGCCATTTTTTTATTATTGCATATTTCACCTTTATTTTATTATTTTATCTTTTAGAAAGAAAAATTCTGTTCATGAAAAAACGTTCACATTAAATCCACTTTATTTAGAGCTAAGAACTAATCTGTACATCAGCAACTCTTATAAGACCCATGCACTAAATTCAAGAAAACGGTCCAAATGCGGTAGGGTTAAATGCGTAAGATAGGCGGGAATATATCGATAAATGGCCGACACCAAACCTCTCAAAACCATATGTTTCATTCTACACGGTTGTTTTTTAAATAAATAAACAAATGAAACAATTCGCCCCAAATGTAAAAAAAACAATTCTAGCTCTTTTTTAATTTCACGCTTGGATTGTTTGTGACATCGGAGCGTTTTAATTCTAGCGAAACGCCAACGCGAAAAACTGGAGGAGGTGCGGGGGCGCGCGTAAAAGAGCGCGCACAGCTGTCAGCACCAAGGACAGCGCTCCGCCGCAGAACAACAGCCGACGCGCAGAGACGCATCACTGATTTCTGCTGCCAGGCTTCATGTAGCATGCGACTTTCCTTGCTCTGCCTGTCTGCAGCCTGACTTAAGAGGGGGAATAAAGAGAAAGGCTGCAGTGAATGCCGGTTCTCTCAGTTGCCATCGTCTAAATGAACCGGGCACCATGAACAGATCTCCGCAGTGTGTGTGAATTTCGTATCTGGGTTTTTTTAAGTCTACAATTGCCACACTGGACATTGCTTTGTTTCTTCACAAAAGAACAGCTCAAACGAGAGCCTTCGGCTGCACTAGGAAGGGAGGACACTGGGGCTCTCCGTGCGCTCTTCTGGCCGTTCACACGATGCGTCTGCTTCTGCTGGCCGCGTTATTCTCCTGCTCCTGCGTGCGGGGCGGCTGCGAACCCAAGATTGTGAACATTGGAGCCGTCCTGAGCCAGAAGAGATACGAGCAGGTGTTCAAGGATGCGGTCACTCAGGCGAACCAGGTGTACGGAAGGGATAAATTCAAGTTGACCGCCATCTCTGTCACTCACAAAGCTAACGCGATTCAGATGGCGCTGTCTGTGTGTGAGGATCTCATTTCCAGTCAGGTGGGATTTTCAGTATCAGTTGCACTGTGGCATTTTCATGTGGCGAGATCCAGTATTAAATAAAACGGCTTAAAAGTTGCTTGAGGGGTAAACATGTTAATGCAATATGCACCACTCAGATTGAATTAATTTATTTAGCTTTCATGAGGCAGTGTTATGATGCATGATATTATCCATTACAAGTACCATTATTTAGGTTATTGAAAAGTCTTTCTTTAAATATGCAAATATATTCAGTAGAAAGATCTATAGAAGTACTAATGCCAACCAAATTTCTAAACATTTATTGCACTGTAAAACAAAAACTGCCCTATTTATCGTTAAAAATTTTGTTTAGATTCTTTACGCATCTAGTTAATTTAGTCATAATAAATCATATTTTTGACTTGAGTATAAGTGTTAAAAGTATTATATATATATATATATATATATATATACACACACATATATTATCTAATATATTTCACAAGTGCCATCTGAAATTTTTCTAAAATTTGCATTTTTCTCAGGCTCTTATGTTAATGTTCAGTTATTTCACTTTCATAGCAATAAAAACAAACTATTTATTGCCATTAAAGTAAAATGACTGGAAAAGTGCTAATTTCAAATGACACTTAGAAGCTTTTGCATCTGAACTCTCTCTTTCTCTCTCTCTCTCTCTCTCTCTGCACACACACATGTACATATGTACATACATATATATATATATATATATATATACTTATATTCTTTATATATAGGTAGATAGTGAGGGTGTATGTAATTTCTAAAACGCTGGAAATAAAAAGAACCATTTTTACATATTCTGGCCTTAAAATGTTACCTAATGTGGTATTCTTGATTGACTCACATTCAATATAGTTTTTGACTTGAATAAAACCCATTGAATTGGATGGTACAACATGAAGCAAATTCTTTTTAGGTTAGCCAACAAAACAGTTTTACAGTATAGGCACTGACCTGTGGAGACCGACTTGGACAGTTGAACTTGGTTTGGATTGTGGCAGTATATTGAAACTGCCTAATTCGTTTAGATGTCTAAACAGCACAGCCTGTCAGATGATGATCCAAGCAGGTCGATGGACTCGCGGTGGGAGGAAAGGTTAACGTTCTGTAGCTGACCCCACAGAGCTTTGATGTAGGAAACGAGTGAGATGACGATGCTGGCCGAGGGCAGCAGCTGCAAAACAAACTAGGTGACGCATGAAAAATCAATGATTTTCAATGCAAGCCGTTTCTATCTTCACAGAGTATTACTGTGCTTGACAAAAATAAAGATGGGGGGTGGAAGGGTCAGCATGGCATCTGTATCTGCGCACTGCGAAATGTGTATGGGAGAGGAAGCTACTGTATGCTTGAGATACAGCTAACTTTTATTACAAATACACCATACAAATACTAATGTTTACTACAAATACAGTGTAAAGAATGGAAATGCGCAGCCACATTTTCATTTTCTACCCATAAAAATTACATTTGCTGATATAAAATAATGTAGCCAGGGTGATTTAGTAATGCTATAATTTGGTAGATAGATAGATCTGCTCTTAAAAAATGATTATCACTCAGTTCTAAGTGGTTTTATGCCATGGTATAACCTGAGACGTGTAAGAGGAGAAACTATGATGTTACTGCAGTAGCAATACCCTACTTGAAGTGTAAACGAGAAACATTTACACTACTGAATAACTACTGTCACACTCGTGGGAGTAATTCTGCCTGATGCTTTGCTTCATTAAAAGCCTGCACACGCACAAATGACATTACGCGGTTTTGCTTTAAGTGCTCTCTCGGCTGGTGATGTCATTACAAAAGTGCTGAGGTAGGAGTCTATCTCATGCCTGGATACTGCACTGAACAAAAACTGGGTTGAACATGAATCTCTCTGTACTGTCCTGTTCATGACGCTCCTTTGTTCGTACTCTGGTGTCTAGTGCTTAATTATGTACATACCTTTAACAAATTTTGGCTGTAAGGTTGTGTAACTAGTTAGCAGGATGTCAGGATAATTGCTGGATTAATTTCATGGTTGTGTGAGATTCTTCCTTGTGAAACTGCTGTATCTCTCAGTCTTAGCGCCTTTGGCACAGTGATGTCTCGGCCCACTCTGGAGACATTCTGTGACAGATGGAGCTGATGCCGGAGGGTCTCTCTGGAAACACATAATGTTTTTCTCCATTGTTGTTTTTTCTTCTTAATACAGCATATTTTTTGAAAAACAAAAACATGTTTATATATGCCAGATTCCTCTTTGTCTCTTGTGCTCCCTTGAGTCCAACCAAACGTCCTTCATTATCAATCAATCAAATTGTCAATCTTGACTGACTGTGATTGATTTATTGACAAAGCGAGGCCAGATCCTTGAGTCACAGCGATCCCTTCAGTCTTGACCCCTAATTTGCATTTAAACCAGTTCTATGATCTTATTCGCAGGTGTACGCCATCCTGGTGAGCCATCCACCACAGTCCAATGACCATCTGACGCCGACTCCGGTCTCCTACACTGCAGGGTTTTACCGAATACCTGTAGTAGGGCTTACCACCAGGATGTCTATTTACTCAGACAAGGTGGGCTGCAATGAGAGAGAAATTTAATTATTCAGATTCGGTATGAATTATTTTGGGCATTGATGAGTGTTTATTCAAGTATGGGGACTGAATCATTTTACATACTATGACTGGTTTAATTTGTTAGCATAAAAATGCCAAAACTGCAGATGGATTGGAAAAGACCCAAATGAAAAAATATTCAAGTATATTTACAGATCATTTTTTGTTTGGATTTTTAGCTATTCTAGTTGCATGTCGGGGACTTTTTATGACTGATTTAGTGAACAAAAGATTTAGACAAACCATCTGATTTGTTCAAAGCATTCCCAAATGACGCACTATGCACTCAACTATACATAAATCATATATATGGTTATTTTTTCATTCATTAATGTAGTCTGATAGTCCCTCCCCCTTTCACTACATAATTAAAGCTGTGACAACTGAGTGTTCAACATTCCACACTTAATTAACAGTTATTTTATTATATAAGTGCATCATTCAGGTATTTAAGTGCACTTTTCTTTTTGGAATCTTCAGTGTGAACACACTACATGCACTGTTAATACTACAAAACGTCATAGTGCACAAGTACACGATCTGGGATAGACCTACTGTCTTCATGTTACCAATTTTTTCAGAAATGCTGATTCATTTAGTAATGAAACACTTGACATGTTTGTGAAATACCTATATTTATATTTTGTTTTTAATAATTTTCGCACTATAATTACTGTAATAATGTTATAAATACCAAACAATAAAATCTAGAAAACAGAACTGAACAATCTTTTAAATCAATAATGGCAAAATCCTGAAATTATGAGAGATTGTTTCTGCCACAGAATTAAATATACATATTTACAATACATATATATATATACAATATTTGTATATATATATTTGTATATATAATATATAATATATATATATATTTGTAACTACATCTCACAATTCTGACTTATTTTTCTCTTCTGAATTGTGATAAATAAATTTAAATAAATCTATTTTGTTAACTTCTAATTGTGAGTTTATGTGTTTCTTGTGAATTCTGATTATGTAAATTCCATCAAAATATTTTCAATCGTGATATAAAGTGATTAAAAAAAATTGTATGTATCCCAACTTTTTTTTTTACCCATCTACCAAAATATTTAAAAATATATAAAAATCCCCTGCAGTTGAAGAAATAGTCAAATAAAAGAAATACCATTTAAAACTTAAACTTGTCTCTAACTTCTTTTCTCTGTACCCTCTTCCAGAGCATCCATCTCTCATTTCTCCGCACAGTGCCACCCTATTCCCACCAGGCACATGTGTGGTTTGACATGATGCGGGAGTTCCGCTGGAATCACATCATTCTAATCGTCAGCGACGACCATGAAGGCAGAGCGGCACAGAAAAGACTAGAAACTCTTCTGGAGGAGAGAGAGACCAAGGTAAGCTATTCCCAGTTCCAGGATTTCCAATTCGTGCTTGTATGCAAGCGTGTGTGTATCAATCGCAAAAGTCTTCTATGTACGTAACTGTTTTACTTTTTTGTCATGTGATCACATCTCTCATGCCATGTTGTAAATGTTGGCTAACATTCTAAAACCAAAGGCGTCAGCCATGTCTAATGTGGTCTGATTTGACTAAACGTACGTTATTTGCTCATTTCATGTTGCTTTCTACCACAGTCGAAAACTCCTGTCAATCCACAACAGGAGCAAAATGAAAACCTTAACCTGGGGCGTTGCAAAGCATCAGTGACTCTTTTAACATATTTATGCTATGTTTATACACTGGTATTTTTGTAGCCTTGAGCCATAAATACGATCCTTCCAATTGGCGAGTCTACCGTCAGTGTCTCTTGAGGTGCTTTAGAGCTGTGATTGTTTAATAAATACAGTGGTGCATTGTGGGAATTTTGCTCTTGCAGAGGTTCTGCTCAGTTTCCTTGGGGATGAAAGCTAAATCACCAGCCCACGTCCCCCTGCTTAGCACTGAGGTAATTATTGTTGCCCTCATTGCTGTGAGAGATTATTAACAGTGAAACTATTTAGGTATGGTGCGAATTGAGCTACATACCCACAGAGAAGCTTTCGCTGCTGGAAAACTCTTAAAATTCCAAATAGCTGCTTTATTATCATTTTTCGTCTTCTTCTCAGTGTTATTTTTTCAGGAGGTCACCAGTAAGCCATCATAGCTTCCTGTGAAGAAAAGTCAAGTAAAAAATCCATTAAGAAAAGGTGCACTTATGACAGATAAGACAAATACAATTTCTCCATTTATTTAAGTATCATATGTGTGTGTGTGTGTGTATACTGTATATGTGTGTATAAAAATTATCTGTAGAATGTGTGACTTGCCATGTGACCATGTGAATAGGTGTTTTCTGCCACAGATCATTTTTAAAAACCTTTTGTGCATTGTGTATTTATTTTTTGAAATATACTTTTATATACACCTTTTTAACATACTGACAACCCTTTGTTAATGACCACAGACAATTTGGAATGTTTTAACCAACTAGTGTTAAAAAAAGAAAAAAATATTACTCCAGATTTTTACACATTGCAAGAATTTGACTCTTAAGCCTCTGAAAGTAAAGAAAGCTTTAATTGTCTTTTTAAGCACCACTATTGAAGTTTTAAATTTCATACTGAATCATAAACCTTGCAGCCATTTTGAGGTGCTTGTGTTATATGCATATATATCTGGCTTTCTATCTTATTATCTGAAGTGCAATATTGATTAATTCACCAGGCTAATAACACCAGGCTCTTTGCACTTTTACAAAATACAATAAAAATATTGTGGTACAGCACTTTGTCACTAGGACCATACCCTAAAGGAAACATCTTTATACCTGATACCTTTTAGAGGGAAAAGGCATAAAAGTGTATCTTTGATCACAAAGACAGACTAAAGGTAATTGTTTTCACATAGTGTACTTTTATCTTATGTCTGATGATTTCTAATTTACTGTATGTTCGAAAATGAAAGCTCCTTAAAGGTATTTTTTGTTCCTATTTGTTCTCGTAATCTTATGTAACTCTAGTAATCTTTATTGAAAATGTAATAGCTTATTCTGAGTTGACTGCCGTTATGCTTTTATCACTTACACAGCATGAGTAACTCGATAACGTTAATCAAATAGTTTTAGCAACACCAGTAAATTCATATTACTATAAAATCGTAATGTAATCAAGACCGACATGACATATAAATAATAATTATTTATAAATGCATATAAGGCAATAAAGATCAGCTAATGCTGCATGTCTGAATAAAAGTGCTGAAATTTCACATTATTTACTGAGAATCTATTTTTATGTACTTTGCGCCAAGGATCATTTTCATATTCCTTCTACTATCAGTTAACAAGAGTATCAGATATAATGAGCTATTTCCAGCGACTGCACAGCGGGTTCATGGCAGCAGCATGAGTTTGGTTTAAGAGGTGCTTAGGAAAGGCCAGTGTGTATTCACCTTTTTAATTTCCTTTGAGGTGCCATAATGAGCAAATGCCACGACGCGCATATAGGTCATGCATAATTTCAGCCGCCTGAAACGAGTAACGCATGAGAGCGAGCATCCAGTCGATCTCGATTTTAAGACAGTATTGTGTCTATGCAGAGGAAGGTTTATTTATATCACTGCAAAATGGCACTGTTTGAGCCAGGGTTTCCCCCGAGGCCACTGCCCTCAAAAACACAGCAGAACTCAAGATGGTGCAGCAAAAAAAGGTCTACTTAGTGTGCTTCAGCACTCAACAATATCTGCAATATTATCGAGCAATTTGTTAACTTGGCAGCCCATCACAGTAGTCTGTCATTTTTATTGGATTTGAGTAACGTTACATCAATAATTCAAGAAAGCGTTCACACGCCGTTGCAGGAAGCCGATCAGGATTGATGGAAAAGCACCACTTGGTATCTGAAGTTTGCGATGTTGTAGCGCTTTGCTAGCTTTGTGCAGGTCTGCAATTTTTATACCAGATGGTCTATGATGTTTTTTGCAAGTCCCAGTGTTAGGGATTCAAATTTGGAGCAGAAAAGTAAAAGTTTGTTGGTTGCTTTACTGCCCACCATTTTCAACTGTTTATAATATTCTTCTGTGTCTGCATATTTTCTCTGTGCACATTACTCATCAGAATAAAAAAAGGAACTATGAAAACCAAGACCAACTGTCCTATGACAACAAGAGAGGACCTAAGGTATATTTGCATGGTCAGTGCACGCCGCCCTCCAAAATCTAAACGTAGCTACTAGAACCAGCCCAACCAATCACCGGCCAACCCAGAAATGCCCTTCTCTTGGTAGCACGTGTTTCTTGTTACGTTGAGACGTTACTTTTCCCTTTTTTTATGATTTAAATGAAGAATGGATTTCTTTTGAACGATTATTATTTCCGTTTCAGAAAAAAATTTAAACGCTCCGCTTCTTTCATTACCATTTTTTCCTTTTTAAAGGATGATGCATGACTCAGAGTTTTAAAAAAGCAAGCCCATTCCTTGTGGAGATTCGATAGTTTGGGACACTCAGATTCTACTTCCTATTGCAGCATCCCCCCGTTGCTCTTTTTTTCTCGACTGTTTTTCTTTGGGGAAATGACTTCCTCTCACCTGTCACTCCCCTTTCCACTTGGTTTTAATTTCCGGTTGCATCGGTCTCACTCCCCGAAACCTCTAACATGCACGTCCTTCTCTGAAGCCTTGATAACCCTCAGTTTGCATGCGACAATGCCGAAGTTTTTTGTTTTTCAAGCTTTTTTATTCTTTTATTTTTCATTTTGAAGCAGTTTCCTTGGAACTCTATAATTTTCCCCCTTTTCAGTCCTAAAAAAGAAAAAAAAAAAAACAGAAACAACCAAACCAACCAAAAGTGCTAAATGAGGCAGCATGGTTCAGTTACGGAAGTAAATAGCCTCTTTGACTGATTGTGTACCCCAATCTCAGGCCGAGAAAGTGCTTCAATTCAACCAAGAGACTAACTTAACTGCCCTGCTTCTGGAGGCCAAAGAGCTGGAGGCCCGAGTGATCATTCTCTCTGCCAGGTAAGTGGTTTAATGCATGATTTTATTCCAGCAGCGCACCAAAACGCCTGCACTTTGCTAACGTATAATTTATGAAACATATATTTATTATTAATTTCACCCAGCCAAATAAACCAACATATGTGGTGTTTTGATTGGAATAATCTAGGTTCCAATCTATTCTAGGTTTTGACTGAGCCTTACTTGCACTGAACCTGGAAAATAATTAGCTTAACGAGCAAGACTTAGCAACAGCTTTTGCAGTATCTACCTCCTATGCTGGTTGACCACCACCAAACTAGCACAAACCAGTTGGTCTTTTCAGCAGGACAGACCTTAGAACACTTTGAAATAAATAATACTGAAAAGTCAAAGCAACGGTTTTACAAAACAATTTCATACTTCAGTAAGCTTCTCGTATTTCTGTCAGCGGTTGTAAACCTGTCTGTCTGCCTGCCTTTAGCGAGGAAGATGCAGCCGCCGTGTACAAAACAGCACGCTTCCTCAACATGACAGGCTCAGGCTATGTATGGCTGGTCGGGGAGCGAGAGATGTCCGGTAAAGCTTTGAGCGAAGCCCCTGACGGTACGTAAACCCACCTTAGAACAAAGGAGAGAGGCATAGGAAAAGAAGCCATTTGACTAAGTTTCTCTGTTAAACTAAACTAGAGAGGATTTATTGATGAAGCGAGTAGTGGATGTTAGTGTGTGTGCATAAATTAACCGTTTAAACATTTAAGCACTTTATGTGTTTAAAGGTTTTAAACGAGTCACTTTATATTACACAATAACGGTTGCGTTCTTTGATTCGCTGTCAAGATTAATTACGATACTGAACTTGCCCTTGAACTCTAGAGGTGTACTTAAGAAGATAACAAAAATGTCTTTGTCATGAAGTAGTTTTTTATGTTTTTTAACATGTTAACTCATAGAGTGTGGTTTTATTATATTATGTTATTATATTAATAGTCTGGCTTTTGTGAATTTAAAAAGGGTGTTTTTTCAACCCTCCCTTTGATGTGTTTCTGGTATTGGTAAGCTATAAATGGCCTTTTATTTCCCAGGCACTTCACAAGTCACAAATTTTAAAAGTTCACACTATTGTCGTTGTCGCTCCCAATACACTTGCTCACCTTATACCCTGCCAGTGTTTTTTTTTTTGTATTTGTCCTCATTTACAACACTTGTGGAGTCTTCACAGTAATCTTTTGGAGATCTCTTACAGAACTGGATCTTTCAAACCCTGCTCCAATAACAACAAAAACTCAGCTGAAGTTGGATTTATGTATGAAGTATACCTTAAATCTGATATATTTCATCAATCAGTGTGTGTTAGTGTCTCACATCTGGACAGGACATACCACAGTTTGGGTGGAGGTGGCGCTATAGGGTTTAGTAAATCCAACCTCAAGGGTCAAAGCTTGCATTCTGGGAAAAATTCCTCAAGTAACATGCCTGTAAAGAACAAAACATTAATTTTAAAATACGTTTGACTACTGCCAGTGGAAAAAAATTAGACAAAACATGACTTGACATCTTATTTAAGAGTAATTTACCCATGCTGGCTCAAAGAGTGACCCTATGGGTTTTTTTGTGTTGGAAAGGGCTCCTAAATGTCATGGGTGAACAGCTCACTGCTTCATTTTTAACGTCAACACATAGGGCTGATTGGCCTCCAGCTAATCAATGGCAAGAATGAGTCAGCGCACATCAGTGATGCCGTTGCTGTTGTAGCCCAGTCCATCCAAGAGCTCTTTGAGAAAGAGAACATCACAGAACCTCCAAGGGGCTGTGTGGGCAATACCAACATCTGGAAGACTGGGCCACTCTTTAAAAGGTCAGTATCACTTAAGATCATCCATGCAGCTGACCCATTTAAATTGATTTTGTGTGGTTTATTATTTACCATGACATTGTGCTAGAGGGGGCATCCGTGTCATTCTTTGATTGATTCTGACAAAAACAGACTGTGATCTAAAGTCCTGTCACAACACGATATTTCGTTTATGCATATTTTTGATGCATCACATTCCCATACAAAAAGTTACTCACAGGTCAGAAGTGGCTGTGTTCCACAGGGTACTGATGTCTTCCAAGTACCCAGAGGGCCTAACTGGACGTGTTGAGTTCAATGATGACGGTGACAGAAAATATGCTCATTACAGCATTCTCAACTACCAGAAGAGCAGACTGATTCAAGTCGGCATTTACAATGGAACACAAGTACAAGTCTTTTCTTTTAGAGTGTTTAATTTATAATTTTATGACATGGTTATTAAATATTGCATTATTTCCTGTGTGGGCCATACAAAAATACACTTGACAAAATTATACACAGTTTTAAAGCCTAGACTAAGTCATAGTGTTCCCATAATTGCATTCAAAACCAACCCTGTAATTGCACTTGTGGAATCTATGCAAATTATTTTAGAAGACAAAGATTCTGATTATGGCTATATGCCTTTTAATTATCTGCTATAATTATCTGCTTCGTCAGGTGGTGATGAATAAACAGAGGAAGATTATTTGGCCTGGAGGTGAAACAGAAAGACCTAGAGGATTTCAGATGTCTACTCGTTTAAAGGTACAGGGTTCACTATATCCATCCAAAGCTTGCTAATAATTTATGGTCATGAATCAGAAATGACCTCAAAGTGATTAATAACAGATAGAAAAGCTGAACAAAATCCCATTAATCTATTGCAGATAGTGACCATTCATCAGGAACCCTTTGTGTATGTGAAGCCAACTATGCTGGACGGGACCTGCAAGGAAGAGTTTACACCTAATGGAGTCTTAATTAAAAAGGTGATCTGCACTGGACCGAATGAGACCATCCCAGGTAACACATCAGGGACGTTTATGTCACTGTGCTTTTCTACATCCGCCGTCTGGAGATACATACATACATACATACATATATATGCAGCAGGTATTTATATATGTATGAATGTAGCAAGTGTGTCCATGGTATGTGTGTTTTACGTTGTGTGTGACTATTTTTGCTCAATGCAAAATGAATGCATGTGTTTTTCGTGTGTGTGTTGCTTGGACTTCCGTCGTAGCGTTCCGCTTTGCATATAGTGACAGCTGACAGCTGCATATGTGCCTTGTGTCGCAGCCTATATTATCTACAGGTAAAGTGTAAAAGTCAATATGGAAAGATTGTGCTCCTTTTAGATCTTGATGCTCCCATCCGGCTGTTGCATCTGTCTTGAGATCAAAATGGATGCAAAAATACATCCATTCCATCCACAAGAGTTGTGGCTACTTCAATTCAGCCAGTACCATAGATTAATTGAAAATTAATTCACATAGCTTATTAATATTTTATTCCGTTATCATCTGCAAAAAAATCTATGACTGGCTGAGTAGCAGAGCGGAAGCGCAATTTATGAAAAAGCAATTGATCAGACCTCAGAGCAAACATCATCTAAAAGAGGAAAACAATCTCTGAATGATTGAGTGATTTTAGCATCGAGGCGAGTGAACTGAAAGTGATAATGACCTTCCAATTCTTACAGATGGAATGAAATTTCACTTTTTCTTGTTTGGTTACAGGACGCCCAATTGTTCCCCAGTGTTGCTATGGATTTTGCATTGACCTTTTGATCAAATTGGCCATGACCATGAACTTCACCTATGAAGTACACCTGGTGGCAGATGGGAAATTCGGAACACAAGAAAGGGTAAGAACACTTTAACTTTGTGCCAGGTACAGGCAAGATGGTTGTCATAAGACATCTTTCTACTTTTTGGTGATATAGGTAAATAACAGTAACAAGAAGGAATGGAATGGCATGATGGGCGAGCTTCTGGGTGGCCTTGCTGATATGATTGTTGCACCCTTGACGATCAACAATGAACGAGCCCAGTACATAGAATTCTCCAAGCCTTTCAAATACCAGGGACTGACTATCCTTGTTAAAAAGGTACGATTACATTACTAAAACCACTCTATTTATACATAGTTACCAATCATTAGTACGGCCTTTTTGAAAAAAGTCACTACATGCTAATGTAGCCTCATGACAGCATTGCTAGTACCTACCAGAGCTGGTATTGAAATGTGCTACATTTATGTTAGTGACCATGCAATGTGTTTCAGGAAATACCTCGCAGTACACTGGACTCATTCATGCAGCCATTCCAGAGCACACTGTGGCTACTGGTGGGTCTATCGGTGCATGTGGTGGCGGTGATGCTTTACCTACTAGACCGGTTCAGGTACAAGAAGACACTGATTTAAGAGTGTGGCTACCTGTTCTGTGTATGTCCATTGGGTGACTGTATGCACATGCTGTTTGTTTTTTTAGATAGTTTGTTTCACTCATTGGGATCATGTAGCACCTTTGTTTCAGGATGTCTCCACAGTACATGAGAGTGCTGAACACGTTTCATTGTCATTGTTGACATGGAGGTGGGGGAGGTTGGGTGGCTGTACTCTGTGAGCCTGTTCTCTTTTCCCTCTCGTTCTTTATTTTCCTGTCTTCCATCTCTTTACCTTGCTTCACATCTGTTACAGTTCTCTCTATGGTCTCTGTAATCTGGCCAATGCTACTTGAGCACTTTAATTTGAAGTCTACTTACTGTACAGGGGTTTTCTGCCTATTCTAGTTCTGAACATTTACCATGTTTTAATTGGTTTTCCCAGCCCATTCGGAAGGTTTAAAGTAAACAGTGAAGAAGAAGAGGAGGATGCCCTCACCTTATCTTCAGCTATGTGGTTTTCCTGGGGCGTTTTGTTGAACTCTGGAATTGGAGAAGGTGATGTGAAAGTAAAACTTTGTTTTTGTTATGATGTTAAATTAAATAAGTTTTACTTGACATATGTTTGACCACTACTGTACTTAACAAATATTGTCCAGGTGCCCCACGTAGTTTTTCAGCGAGAATCTTAGGAATGGTGTGGGCTGGCTTTGCTATGATTATAGTAGCATCCTATACTGCCAATCTGGCTGCCTTCCTGGTGTTGGACCGGCCTGAGGAGCGCATCACCGGCATCAATGACCCAAGGGTATGCTTCTCTGACACCTTAACAACCAAAGTAAAGGTTTTCAAAATGCATAGTGAGTTTGCATTTCTTTTTACAGCTGAGAAACCCATCAGACAAGTTCATCTATGCCACAGTGAAGCAAAGTTCGGTGGATATTTACTTCCGGCGACAAGTTGAGCTGAGCACCATGTACCGCCACATGGAGAAGCACAACTACGAAAGCGCCGCTGAAGCCATCCAGGCTGTTCGGGACAAGTGAGTCCCTGCTGGGTAGACACCAGCAGGTCTGGCCTTATGGCTAGTCAATCAGTCAGTCAGTCAGTCTTGAGGGTCCTGGGCCTGCAGGTCTCAGGTATAAAAATCAGTGCCAGCACTTACTGCACTAACCTGCGACCCTGGTCCATAACCCCACACAGCAGAGGCCCAGCTATGTGCCACACGTAACATATATTAACATTGAGCTAAAGAACACCTTTTTCAGGTTTTCAGCAAAAACGTCATTGAGGGAATCCAATGGGGGACAAAGCTCCACTCGTCCGGCATTGGATTTCATTTGCCTATGAGGTGGCAGTCTAGATTTCTGGTAACACAAGTCGCACAAGAGGGGTGGGTGGGGTCGGGTGCCACGAGTGTGTTGTTTCTCACTGTATTGTTGCACCGTAACCCCCCACCCTTCCCGTCCTCCTCCCTTCCCCCTGCCCCAACAGCAAGCTGCATGCTTTCATCTGGGACTCTGCGGTGCTGGAGTTTGAAGCCTCGCAGAAGTGCGACCTGGTGACCACGGGAGAGCTGTTTTTCCGTTCGGGCTTTGGCATAGGCATGCGCAAGGACAGCCCCTGGAAACAGAATGTGTCCCTGGCTATTCTCAGGTCTGTCCCAGCCGAAGCAGCATATCGTACGCTTCTGTATAGTTTTATGTTGTATAAAATCTCACCATTGGACACTTACTCATCTCTCTCTATGTATTTCCCCTCTTTCATCCCTGCTCTGTTGCCTGTGTGCTTGATCATATATGTGTTTGTGTGTATGTGCTGGTGGTTGTGGTGAATTTGTGGGATTTATCGGTACTTTCTACCAAAAACAACTTATTAACTTTTGAACTTCTCTTCCTGCTCTCCACCACCCCTTACAGTTCCCATGAGAATGGCTTCATGGAGGACCTAGATAAAACCTGGGTGAGATACCAGGAGTGTGACTCAAGGAGCAATGCCCCAGCCACACTCACCTTTGAGAATATGGCAGGTATGGTCCATTTCAGGTACAGAGAAACCTAAAAGAGATTGGACAAAAAAGGTACAGTAAGTAAGGTATTGGGGCCTTTTTTTGTCCAATGCTTTTAGTTGTTGTTTTATGCTCACCTGTGTTGGTGTTCACATTTGTAACAAACTCATTAACCTTTAACATCCATCCATTTTGCATGGTTTTCAGCAGCAGGCCCCAAATATTTGGGCAATACATGTAGGATTCCATCACACAGAGGCTCCACCCCCTCCAGCTCCTCAATCGGTTGATTCGAAGAATGCTGTCTCTTCGTTCGTCTGACAGTTTTATTCATCCCTCTCATTCACAGGTGTCTTCATGCTAGTTGCTGGAGGCATTGCAGCCGGGATCTTCCTCATTTTCATCGAGATTGCATATAAGCGCCATAAAGACGCCCGCAGGAAGCAGATGCAGCTAGCCTTTGCGGCCGTCAATGTTTGGAGGAAGAACCTGCAGGTAAGGTTACTCTCTCCTACAACACAAAAGGTACGAAGAAGGGTGAACATGAGGGAATGACCTCCCAACAGACTTTTACATAAGAACCACTTTTTGTACTAGGGCTTTAGTTCCTAGGTTTTTCATTCCTACCTTTACTGGAAACAGATCTTTGGTTGCACTGCTTGGTGTGGCGACCAAAGGTGGACGATCTCCATTGCGTGTTCCTGTGCATCTAAAAGGGGCTGGAATTGTCTAGGCTGCTCTGGTTCAATAAGCCTCCTTCTTCTTGTCTGTCCCAACAGGACAATAAGGAGAGCTCAGGGAGTCAAGCTGTGGGTGCGGCTGGGACTCCATCTTTAGTATGTAAAACAAGCTGATCAATCTTGTTGCAACGCCATCCTTGCTATATTTAAAACAGCTGATATGCTTAGTTATTCATCAGAATATGAAGCTGCTTTCATGGCATGAACCACTTAAATGCTTTAAACCACTTAGTGTATAACAGTTAGATGAAAATAGAAATACCTGAAGATGATGTAGGATGCCAAATTAGTGTTTGCGATATAAAAACGTAATGTTGATTAGGTACACCAAACATTATTAAGCAATGCTAAAGAGAACAGGAAGCTAATAAAAAAAAGTGTGCTAATTGGTGTCATTAAAAAATAGATGTCAGCCCCAATCTCAAACTGTGATGTGTCTTATAACTTAAAAATGTATCTAATTTAAAATCAGTGCAAGAGTTAAGAGTTAAAGCCATTTCCAGCACATCTATACTACAGTCTAACACAGTCCGATTGAAACGTCTTTTCCGAACACCTCACCTGTGTGTCCTTTAATACCGATGTTTTCTAGTGAGAAGTCCTGGGAGGTCTTCCCAGAGGGACTGTGATGTTTGGTGAGGGGTGGGCCAGTGGGGTGGGAGATGGGTAGAGGTACAGTGAGGCTGTGAGAGCCTCAAGCTGCTTCTTTGTTCAAAATGACAAAAGGTCAGAACTGCTGCAATATAATAAACAGCAGTAGCAGTGAAAGGTAAGATCACAGTCGCTTGTCTTTGTGAGCAGGTCAGTTTACTGTCAATGTCTGTCATCTGCCTCACATGTATATTGTCTTTGTATGTTTATGCATGTAGGCTCTTATGCAGAAAGGTCAAGCATACACAGAGACACTTTAAATATGGAGGCTAGAAGACCCATGCCGGATATAATTGAGGGGTTAATTTAAATATACATTTATCAAGAAATATTAGTTTGTATGAATCATTCACTGAGGCATTTCATGTTTTTTGTCAGCTTTTCCTTTCTGTATAGGAATTTACACAACGTTTTGATGGTGATATCTATGCAAGCTTGAGTATAATTATAAATGTTTTATATGAGTACTATATGAATGTCCATATTCAAACACCCCATTTGCACTTGTGTGTACTGCACCTTCATAAAGGGAATAATGTGTAACACACACACACTGCACTTCTGAAAAATCTGCCCAATTTGCAATTTTGTTCCCTGGGTTGTTCCGCTGTCATCTCAAAAGCACAGAGATGTCAAAAACAAGCTACCCACATTACAATGGTTAATGGTTGTCTGGAGCAGAGCTCATTCAGAAGTGCACTGCCTTCAGGAAAATGAGAAAACAAATGGAAATACTGAAAAAAGGATGATGCAAAACTTAATGAAGCGTGAATGTGCTCTCATGAGATTCTATGTCAAAGCTTGCAGCCAGTTATGCATCTCACTGTGCCGGTAGTTAACATAGGTCCAGCATGCTCAGTGCACTGACAGTGCTCTGACCACAGCCAAATAGAGCTTATTAATATTTTCTTCTTTGTTAAAAGCATAAAATTGATGCAGGACAAACAAGAGTGTGTTTAGTAAAGTTGCAAAGAAGTGGTAAGTCCCAAAATGGTAGACTTTTTCAATTGTAGGGGTCACATGATTTTCTGAAACTTTTAATGATCCGGAGAGTTTTCCATCAGCAAAAGTCAATTGTATGCTTGTCCACATTTTGCTTATTTATTCACACCCCCTGCTCCTACTACCCTCTGCATGAGTTTAAATGAAATTCACACCACATTTAACCCAACTCCCTGACACCCTAGAGTACATTATGTACTGTATATGTGGTGTGGATTTCCGTTATACCCTACAAAAAGTATAACGCTCAAAGAGGGTTCTTATAAGTATTCATGTATTGATCAGTATTACTTCATATCTTGTGCTCTTTTGGCATTTTATTGGTTGCTCTACTTCCCTATAAGAGTGTTGTTTTGTTTTGTGATATTACAGACTGCTTGGCTTTGATGTCATTATTTCCTCAGCAAACCCATTTTGCTGCCTTCTGCTTTTGCTTATGGATCTTAAAGTCATTTGATCTTTAAAGCAAGTGGATAAATATTTATTTATTTTTCTTTTTTCCTCCCCAATGCAGCCCTCTTCCTCTGTAGAGACTCAGGATGTAAGAATACCTTAATTCGACCTTTTCTTACACAAACACACCCAGTCTTGTGCTATACCTACGTACCATTTGTAGAGGCCAGAGAGTAGCCGTGTGGGGCACCTTTGTTGGACAGTGGGAGGGAAGGGGGCAAAAAGGTCCCAATCTTCTTCTGTGCCTAAAACCACAAAGTGTTAAGAAGTATTTATGAAACAGATGCCAAGGAAAATCATTTGGGAATTCGAAAGTGCTGCCACTTCATGCAACCAAATGTTGCATCAGTTAAAACCAATTCTCTTTAAAAAAGTCTCTTTACATCAAACAAGTCTGACTTCCATTCACACTTATAGATCGTTGGGTTTAAGATAGCCTATCAACGGGAAGTAGGGGATGTGGTTTGGGCAGTTGAAAACCAGCCAGAGAACATGAATAATTGTTCTACGTATATTTATTTTAGGATAGGAAAAGTGGTAGAGCAGACAGCGACCCAAAAAAGAAACCCTCTTTTAGGTCCATCAGTACCAACCTGGCCTCCAGCATCAAGAGACGTAGGTCCTCCAAAGACACGGTAAGGAGGTTAAGGAATGGCATCTCTTTTTACTCGGCCGGTCTCTCTTCCTCTTTCTGCGTCTGTCTTTCTCTCGTCCTATTCTTCCGCTCCTCTCTCTGTATCTACTTTCTTCTGTCTTAAACGACATGTCATGTCTAAAACCAAGAGAGCCGCATTTCTCTTTGGTTACTCCTCCATTCCTGGCATCTCGGCCACGGCCACGTGTCTGTCAGTCAGTCATCGAGTCACCATTCAGACCCCATCTCTCAGTTAGGATTTAAGAGCTCAGCCCATCCTTAAGAGTTAAGCTGAAAGGTTTTAGGACCCAGTGATCAGGGAAAAGGTTCTAACCTAAGAGCTGTTCCAAGAGGAGGGGGCGCTGCACAATGCCTGATGTTTCTGGGCTGCTTCTCTCCCTATTGCAACCTCTGGATGTGGAGTGTGTGTTAGTGCGGGTGGACATGTGTGGCTCTTTTTGGTGGGATGTGTTGTGCGTATTTGTGTGTTTCTCTCGTCCCCAAGCCTGCCTGATGTTATTGATATAAGCAGTCAAATATTGCGATGTTTGTTTCCCCGACGGCATGCTTTGGTGTTGTGGTGTTTGATCAGAGCAACCGATACCATGCGGACTAACTCATTTTTTTTTGAACAGCGGAACTTCCTTTTCAGACTTTGGAATCATCAATTAACAATGATTTTTTTTTGTACAACTGTTTTGTTTAAGGTCCTAACAAAGTATATTTCAAGGAATGGGAATTCAAATATGAAAATGCTGTCATCATTTACTCACCCTCATTTTGTACCAAATCTGTATGATCTTCTCTCTGCTGTGCAACACAAACACCACAGGAACTATTTCATAGTACCCAAACTAATTGTGGTACAACCCACTTTTTGGCATGTTCACACTGCAGGAACTAGGAATGATTTTAGTTCTAGGAACTTGCTCCTACTTTAGAGTAGGGTCTAAAAAAATTCCAGGAACAATCAGTGTAGGCTGATTGGCTAAACACAAATGAATTCCTCCATGATTTAAAACGCAGTGCAAAAATACACTGTGTTAAAATTGTATTATTAACAGCATTTACCTGAAGAGTTTGTTTATGGCGTTTTCTGCTAAACACAACAAAAACGCAGCTTCAATCACAAAATCCTCCAGTTGTTCACAATGTTATTGTAAGCTTTTTTTTATCTTGTTGAATGCCGCTAACAGAAGACGTCGCTGTCAACTGGCTTACGTCACTTTTTAGTAACCACTGCTGGTGCGAATGCAACCCTTTTAAATGGTACTGGGAAACACAAAATCGTCCCAGTACTTTACTACTGTACTTTTAGTTCTGGAACTTAACCGGCCCTGTAGTGTCCATGAAGTTCTATAACTACATATAATACAAATATACTTGTATTTACATAAACATAAACAGATCAGTCCCACAAATTTCATAACTGTTGATTTTGATTAACATTAATAAGAGTTGCTATGACACCACAACTTATTAAATAGGGCCTAAAAATACACGTGATTGTTAGTTGTTTCCATTTTCAGCATTATGTTGGGTATGCTATGTACCTTTTAAAATGTTTAAGAACATGGGGAAAGTGGGTTGGGCTGGTGAAAAGTGAAGAAAAGGCACAACGATACAGAGAAAAACAATAGTAGCCATCCACAGTGTTTAACCATCCTTTTATTTTTTGATATCAGTGTTGCCTCTCTTTCTATATAAGTGGATGTATATGGATTTATAACTGTCGACGTCCCCCACATGATGTACATAATACACAGCCTCTCTCTTCCTCTGCAAGCATGCAATATATCTGTCGTAGAAGTAGAGATTGTGTTTTGGTTGCCTTAGTAGAAGTAGTTGCATTTTTTTTGTGGTAGTGATGATACACACACTTTTTGTCTCTTTTGCTGATTCACTGTCTCTCACCAGGGGGCACTGTGGGCTTGATTTGGAAGTGCCAACAGCAAGCCTTCTAAGTGAACATAACAAGAACTCTCTCATGCTCTCTAAGGCGTGCTAAGGGCATTCTTGATGCAACACAGAGGAAGACAAAAAAAACTTAACTCTCGGTGTCATCAGAAGTATTGCTGAATACATCTATTCTGCAATATGATGATGATGATCTTAACCATGGGAACCTTTACCTTAAGCTTTGGCTTTTAGAGTTGTTGCATCATATATTGAGCTTATAAGCTTATTTATTGGCAATGGCATAGGAATAAAAAGAAAAAAACAGTAAGCTATAAAAGAGGACACATGTTATAATTAGTATGGCAAATGATAAATACATAATTAATATGTATAAATTGTTTATAAGAAATTTTATTTTAAAACCAAACATTGCATGTGTCCTTGGTTTTTGCTAAAATGTAAACATTTAGAATAACTTTAAGCTCTTTGCTACTGCTTTTCCATTAATATGTGTTTTGCTTTTTAAAAATGTATTCCTTAAGTATATATATATACATATCGGTCTTGATGAGCACATCACCCAAAAAAAAAAAATGTTTGTCAGCTTTACCAAAAAAGCTCTCTGTGCCTCAATTTCACAGTTTGCCACAGCAAGGAACAGAACTTGATAATGACAATAATGCATAAATAATACAATAATTCTGTTAGATCAAAACTGAAAAATGTCCATGCTGTTGCAACATGGCAAGCCTCACTGAGAGACATTTTATAGCTTACAAAAACTGAAAGCGCAAAAAAAACCCAACAAGTTTTGTTGTGTTAATTGCCTTCTGACTGGGCATCTGCATGTCACCGAGCGTTTTGCCAACCCGGCACTGCAGATGACCATGTGAGAAAACAGCTTGTTGCCCTTCTAACACGTTTAAGCTTGAGATGAGGAAACAGGAACTGTGACTGAATGAGAATTAAATATAATGAAGTATGTGAACATTTGAGCCAAGTTTAAAAATGTAATAATGTCATTGCATTGGACAACAAAATTTGGAAGCAACTGGTATTTGTGTCAAAAAACATAGAAATTCTTTGGTTGTTAGGTTTTAATACAGTTCTTAAAGAAGTGGATACTTTCTGGTTGAAAAGTCAAAAATGGAACCAATATTCATAGTTAATGTTATGAACTACAGCTATGTTTACTCTGCTAGGGCGCCAGTGTGAACGTGAGGGGATCTGATATCATATATCCACTAGAAACAACACTGAGCCAACTGGGTTAAAAGCAACTGCAAATATAGCTTGGAAAAAAAGGTCATTGGTTAACATCACTTGTTTGCAGATGCCGATTGGTTTATATTTCATTATATAATGCAATGACAGACATATATTTTTAAATGTGTCGCAAGTGTCCAAATACATTTTGACTTTTGACCCAATAATGCTTATATAACACATAGGTTATTAGGTGACCTAAAAACCATCTCTTGGCAGAGAACCTGCTTCCTCTTCTTTGAATATAATTCTAAATACCACCTAAGGCAGCAAGATAGCTGGAAGAACACTTCTCCCACACCATTTTAAATTTTTTAAATCTCCTTGGACGTAACAGAATTGCATTCAATTGTAAAACATAGCCTTCAAAATGTTTTCGAGTCCTGCCCTGAAGGCAAAATGTAGTCCAACGCCATCTGAAACAGTCAATGGTTAAGTACTTGTTTTAATTTGCATGCTACGTGCTGCCTTGGGGGTAAAGAAGGAAATTCCGTTCTGGGCTTTTGTGGAAGAGGAAAGGTAACAGTCGCACTAATGTTCTCTATCTTGTGTGTTTTCTACCTTGTCTCTCTTTCTACAGCAATACCCACCCACAGACATTACGGGCCAACTCAACTTGTCCGACCCGTCTGTCAGCACGGTGGTGTGAGGCAGAGAAAGAGGGAGAGTTTAACATAAAGACATGCTCATTCTTTAGAGACAAACGAGATGGAACTAGAGAGGAGCGCTGTAGTACCGTTCCTCTAGGTTTTGCACATTGGATACATCACGGACGAGAACTACTGAGCCACTTCACCTTTTTGAAGAGCCAATGGGACCTGTTGGGACTTGATGGACTTGACTGCAAGGGATGGCATGACACTGCAATGCACTGGAGCACTGCGAACACACAGACCATATAAACACATAAACACATACACCATCACAACTTGATGCTAAAAATAGTATGCTATCATTCCATCCACCAGTACTACTTCTGTATGAATTCTTTATGATCATGTAGAAATATTTCTTATTAGTATTAGTGTTTATTCTTATGTTGATTAAGTGGTTTAAGTACTGTACAGTATAATTTAGAACAAAGAACAAAACATTTCATGTCGCAAGGCCGATTCTACGGCTGTTATTTAGAAATTAACTAGTTGTAGTACATATGAGATTATTTATATTCATCATTTTACATGTGATATTTACCTTCTTTACCATTTTTATTGTTTTATTTGCTTTCTGTTCATTGTTTTTCCATTCGTTGTCTATATAATCTATAAAGCAAAATCAAGCACATGATCTGTGCGGTTTCATATATCATTGTCTTTTATATTCTAACATCCCTTTGCATGTAATATGCATGCAAATTTGTCCCTAGAGGATTACGGACGAGAAAAATATACAGTATTACCCCCTTCCACACATCACGGAAAAGATATTCAATTTTAGATTTAACTGCATATCAGCTGATTGCAAACTCTCCTTCTGACTCTCCTCTTTAAATGCAGTCGTTCTCAACTTCAGTCTGAAGGGTGCATCAAGGGGCCGAGTTTTTTCATCCAACTAGCACTTGGCATCTCATGCAAAATCATCTCTGTTCGTCATCCCCACAGATGACCTCAGAGATCTTTTACATGAGAAAAACCCCAAGTGTGCCCTTTTATTTTCAATGCTGGTGCTGTATTTTCGTATACACCTATTAGTTAGATGGCAAAACTGGCCCGTTCCCAAGTTCTGGGGTTGAGAAACATCAACAAAAGCTATACAGATAAGGACTGATTACTGTAAATGTTCACTCAATGCTATTTATATTACCAATGGAAACTCCCCAATAAGAGAGATCATACCCAGCACTTTAATGTGAATCTGTCGGAAGCTATACGCATATGGAAATTATGCAATTTGCCAAACGTTGATTGTAATATTCATACTTGATATGAAAATGCACATTTGAGAATGCGAAATATGTTATATGTAACTGTCAGCTGTTTGAATCTGACAAAACACTCATTTTCTAGTTTTCATTTATCAAGAGATTTACATTTGTTTCTGATATATACCAGAGTTAAACTGTGTCAAGTTAGTGCATATCAGATATATCTTCTTTTTACTATTATAAGCTTACACTACTTTAGGTTTTAGTCTTTTCAAACTGACAGGTGTATGTACAGTGTTTTTCTCATTGTTTGGGTTAACGAATGTGGTTTGTACTTGAGAAGAATGATGTATTATATCTGATTCAGGGCATGTGAACACTGAATTCAGCTTATGTTGCCTGGACTGCAAGATTGCAGATGATTTTAAGATAATTTGAAAAAAGGGAGTGTTTTTATGAGAAACTGTCACACTGTAAATGACACAGAAACATGAGATAAATTACATCGCATACAGTGACACATCCTGAGCATAAAAGTCTTACTTTAATAAATGCTACATCATGTTTCAGTTCATTTTAGATATTACTTCAATGCATTTTGACAGAATATTAAGAAATAGCATTTCTGTGTGCCAATAAATTTGTGCCATATCAGTTGTTTTTTTATTTTGTGAGCATGATATCATATTACTATAAAATATCTAAGGATTTGATTTATTTTCATTATCAAATTTATTTTTATGATCAAAAATAACGTGCGTGTAACATTTTATTAGCATAAATTTGGACCCAGAAGTTAGCAAAACCTGAATTTTGCTTTTATATATATATATATATATATATATTGTATAAATGCATATTATGTTAGTGTCTACAATATGAAGACGTGCACAGACACAAGTACTGCGGTAAATAAACACACTTTGACTATCCATTTCCCAAAAAAGTTCATTATTAGCTACAGGCTGTTTAGAGAGGTGGGGGTGCATACATTAGTCAGACGTCTACGTTATGAGCCGGGGGTAGTGGTCAAAATAGTGACTTGTTAATCTCTCATCATGAATTTTAAAGTATGCGGAAAACGCCCGACAGCGTATTTAAGAGGCGGTATCACCATCATCAGAAAGGACAGACTGTTCCTCTACAAACACTGACGTCTGCAACAGGTGAGTCGACTTTATATCTTTACTGTATAATACTAGATGATTATTTACTGAAACGTTTTACGAACTGTTTTTGAAGAGTTAACTGAACCGCGAACTTACCTGTTCTGACGGGATCTGTTTATTTCACTGACTGGACGCAGGTGGAGGGATTCTCGCTTCTAAAACAAGCATTTTGCATTACACTGTTGCAAGTCTCCTGCGTGCATCGTAAGAGTGAAAGACCGAACATTAGTGAGAAAACAAACTGAAAAAGTTCAGTTGTTTACACTTAACGTCCTTCTACTCTACTACAGTTTACTCCAAAATAGGTTGCCATGGCTACATTTCTGCCTGCCACACTTGCCGTCACTGTCGTAAAATATATATATTTTTAAAGCAAAAAGAAACAAGTAACTTAAAGATTTCTCAAAGCATTTTGACAAAATGTCATGTTACGTTGT
>JAUCMT010000051.1:1009199-1041221 GCA_032357475.1 Enteromius thamalakanensis
GTTTTTGTTACTATTACTTGCACTAGACTGCTTAATCCATATGTCCACTGTATGTTTCTTCTTACAGACACTGGCTGGCAGGTGGTAGTGACAGTTGCTCTGTGGGCAAAAAGCTTCTTCTTTGTGTGACGATGGGAGAGAAAGAGTCATGCTTATTTTCACCTGTTGCTCCTGCTGGGACTTGGATTAAACACTGCCTGTCCCCACACTTCAGGCCTAAACACTCACTGGAGGAGGGCTTCCAAAGTGACCACTGGTCGTCTCAGCCATTTTGCACCAGAAAGAGACTTGTGGTGGCCCTTCTGGTCATTTTGGCTTTGATTGTCATGATGATGCTCTTTCTGCTGAATTATTATTGTATTATGGTCTGGCACCTGTGTCAGCATGAAGAGTCTGTTCTCCCAATGTTTCAAAACACCACACCAGAACTGCACACGCACCGCTGAGATGTTACGCATTTTGTTGTTTTTGTTTTAATATTCGGTGCACCCATCTGGGATGCATTTATATGGTGTGCTGCTGTGTTTGTTTGTTTTTGTATACGAACTGAAATAACTCTGAATTTTCCAGTGTGAGACTTTTCAATGTACTGTGTGTCATTTAAAAAGGAAATTATTCACATTGTCAGGTTACTCAGTTTTTGAACTTTAGTTTTGTATTTATTTAAATGATTTCCTAGGTTTGTCATTGAATATTAAGCTTATTTTATTTGACAAAGTCACTGTATTTATCCATTTATTTAAATCTGTTAATCTGTATCTAGTGAAGCTTCAAATGTAGTCAAAAACTGTTCATAAAGTCACGTTTGTTTAACCTTTGTGTGCTTGTGAATCTTTAAACATAAATATCTTGTGAGAAATGTCTTGTGAGTTAATTCTCCTTTCAAGCCAAACATACACTGATCAGAATATCACCCAGTACATGCTTTTATTGAACAGTCTGTATTGTAAACAGTATATCAAAAACATAACCTTTGGCATATTTTTGACGCCTCGTTCAATTGAAGATCTGGATGTGTGGCCTTAATTTAGTTATTCTCTTTTGTTGTAAAACAATCATTACTGCTCGAGCACTCAAGTGGACAGTAATCCTTCCCAAAATGTAGATGACGTCACACATAGTTGCTTTTCAACACCAAACAGGAAATGCTTACCACATGTTGAGTAGTGCATTGTGGATACTAAGTAGGCATGTAAATGCAAATTGCCTCTGTTCTTGGCAGGAATTATCCTATTCAGAGCATGCTGTCGGTGTCAGCTTTTGAGGCAGTGGACATTGAAAGAAGAAAAAACCTTGTAAATAAAATGACTCTCCATCACATTAGTCCTGCTGCACAAAAATGACTCTAGATTTAGTCAGCTACACCAGCGGACACACCTTTAGTGGTCACATTTTAAACACATGATGGAAGAAGATTTAGGAATGTTTGAAACACTCCCGTTTTCTACAAAGAAAAGTTGTAATTAGAGCAGAACATTGTGTTTTTATTAACAACGATTACTCTACATCTCTCTGTGTTTCCAAATAGTCTTCACGACAATAAAACATGTTCATTTGCAAACTTGGTGTTTATTATTATTCTAAAGAAATGGCTCTGCTGTTACTAACTGGGCTTCTTTGTACAAGAGAAGTCTGTTCTCTTGTGAAGGAGCTGGGCAGACGGAGGGGGTGGCACTTGTTCCTTTACCATTAGTTGCACAAGGCATACTCCGACCGTACTGATGGATAAACAACTGTTTGTTAAGTTTGTTATCTCAGTGGCGCTCTTTCTGTTTGGAATTGTGTCTATTGTACTCCTTACAGTATCGATACATGAAATGAGAGAGCCACCGCAGTACATGGTGAGTACTTTTATGTCCTGTGATTTTTTTGTTCTCCCTCTTTGTCTTTCTACTGTAAGTTGCGTTATATCCTGAATAATTGGAGGAATGATTATGGCACATGATTCAAAGAGGAATGGTGGCATTAAAAAGTAAAAGGCTTGAAAGCAATGTCATTAAGTGTAAGCGTGCATTTATATGTTGTGCACAGCTACCTGAACCACAAGTAAGCACTTGATGTTACATTATTACCAAGCACAAGGTAGAGAATGGTCATTTTGTTCCTGTTGGGAACCCTGGAACAAATGAAGATGCAGACTCAGGATAGTTTGTTATGTCAGATGCTTCTGGGAATTGCATCTCCAGGAGAGTGTCTTCAGGCAACAGGTACATGTTAACCCCTGGGAGCCGTGGGTAAATACGTGTAACAGGTCACGGAAACACACAAAATCTTAGTAATTGTACTTGAAATATGGTGGTTATCTCAAAATATGTGATTACAGTGGCTATATGCTATATTCTCATCGTATTAGGAAAATGTTTTTGAGATAATGACAGAGGATAATACATTATAATCGCATAGATTTCACCTATTTTTTCATTGCAGTATGGGGTTGTGCTGGATGCTGGATCCTCACACACTGCCTTGTACATCTACAGATGGCCGGCTGACAAATTAAATGGCACAGGCGTAGTCACTCAGCAAAGCGAGTGCCATGTCAAAGGTCAAATGGCTTTCTGAAATATTTAACATTTTCAGACAGATCATGGGAAGATATATATGTAATAAAATGAAACAACAATATGCAGGTTGTGGTATATGATTTTTCAGTGTACTTTAATAATACTAGAAACGGATGTAATTAATGTTTCTGGTGTTTCTTTGGTACAGGAGGGGGAATCTCTAGTTATGCTGGGCAGCTGGGTGCTGCGGCCCGCAGCCTTGAGGCATGCTTGAAGCAGGCCATGCGTGACATTCCCCCAGAAAGACATCACCGCACCCCTGTTTATCTAGGAGCTACTGCTGGCATGAGACTTCTGAAGTGAGTGTGTTTTTTCACCTATGTTGCTCCATGTAGTACTGAATCATTTTATGCATAGGTCAAATATAAAAGGACACATCCTATTTTAAAACTCTTTCATTTTCTGGTTAAAGTGCCCCTATTATGGGTTATGAAAGGTTAGTATTTTGATTTTGTGAGTCCCAAACAACAGGTTGTTATATATGCAAGTTTAAAAACACTTTCATTTTCTTTCTCAATATGCATTTATTTTTACTTTTTTAGTTCAACAACTTTCAAACGATTAAATTTTCCAAACCTCTAGTGATTGGCCGATTTCATTTAAAGCAAATTAAAGCAAACAATGAATGTGCATTTTTATTCAGACAAATGCAAAATGACCAACAAATGGGCGAACATTATGCTAATGTTTCATTTTGACTTGGGACTTGTTTTAAGAAGGACTCGCTTCAATAATTCAAAGTCGACCCTTTTTTTTGAGACAATAACTTTATACACGCTGCACTTTCAGATTTAAATCTTTAAAGGATATTTTTATTCACCTAGAGCTTTTTTACACACTGCATGAAAAGTAACTTTACCTTTACCTTTATTTTAACCCCAAATATTAGAGGGACTTTAATATTGTTGCCTCCGGTTTCACGGACAAGGCTTAAGCCTAGTCCTAGACTTGACTGTAAGTCTAAATTGTTTTAACTAAACAAAACTTGCACTGGCTGATCTTAAAATGTATAGGTGCCTTTGTTTAGCCTTAAGATTTACACAAGTAATGTTTTTTCTAAGGTATGTTTATAAAAATGACTTAAATGTCTTAATTGAACTATGGCTTAATCCTGGTTTAGGCTAAACCCTTTCTGTGAAACCGGGCCTTGAAGTAGTATAATTTTTCAACCAGATTAATGGTATACCTCAGACAAATAAACAGAAACACCAGTATGCAAGTTTCAAAATATTCCAGTCCAGTTGCAAAGCATCACTGAACGGTAAAACCTGATTTATCTGCGTTATATTTTCTGCTATTTTTATTACCCTGCTTATATGTTTACAATTTTTAAGGTTTTCTCTGTTAAAACAATAAAATATTTAGTAAAATAGTATATGTTTAAAAATATATAAACAAAATTAAAATACATTCAATAATTCTAAAAATCTAAATAAATAAACCTAAAGGGAACCGATCTTTACAATAATTTAATTGCATTAGGACCAGTTTATTCAATTTGGAAAGAGAAGTTAGTTCTGTTTTTACAAATGCCATTTGGTTTTACATCATCTTAATGTAAATTCATACATGTGTCCCCAGTTTCACAGACAAAGCTAGTTTCAAATTAAGTTTCAACAAAGTCTTTTCTAAGGTGTTTATAAAAATGACTTAAACTTCCTAATTGACCCCTGTCTTAATCCTGGCTTATGCTAAGCCCTGTCTGTGAAACCGGGTCTTAGTGGCTTAATTGTCCAAAAACTTTCTAGGGCAAGTGTAGGCTGTTTTGATTCTAATTACTTTATAGCCAGTGGCGTACCGGACATCCGCACAGCCCCCACAGTGCGTGAGGACCCCGCCCATGCCCTTCTAAAAAGGCGTTCACACACCACATAAGAACGTGTTTTTGCTTTGAAAAACTCAAGACGCGGCAAATGAACTTGAGATGAATTTAGAATGCCGTGTCATGCTGGAGAAACGGTAGTGCAATGACAGAAAAAGTATGTGAAAAACTCTTAATAATGTTAAATCATTTTCTAAAACAGCAATCAGGGAAATTAATTTTCTCTTACATTTGACTTGTCATTAACACAATAGCCTACAAACACAATTTGTTTGAAGAGCAAATTTTACGCTAACTGGCTATGTTGTGTAGACTTTTTCTGCACCTTTTATTAAGCCTATACTGTTAAATAAAATACGTAGACCGTGGCCATTGTGTGTTATTATTACTAATATTATTATTAGCCTATTGAATGATCCTCATACTATTGCTAAAATAACAATCAAATTGAAGCAGCGGTACTTTTAATGCCTCCACGTTTAGACTAATTGTTTATTCCAGCGGATATTTCTTACTAAAAAGCGAAATCAAAACCAGACAGTACTCAAATTTGTAATGTTATTCAATTATAACATAAAATGCACCAATGCAATGCTACTTTTCACATTCGTTACTGTTAAATCAGTTCTGTAAATGGGGAAGAAGGACGCAATAGTATACTGCAGCAGATGCGCCATAAAATTTTCAATTCGTGGCATAGCATCACTGCTGGTGGGAGGGGCCCCGTCGCATCAGAGATGTGCGGTATGCCACTGTTTATAGCTACCTAATAAAATGTAGTTTTCTGACTTGACATTATTGTTTTTTTTTTCATTTACCTCCAAATGCCTTTAATTATTTCCATCTTTTATTTCTCAGAATTTCCAATCCTGACAAAGCATCTCAGATTCTTCAAGAAGTTAAACAAAAAATCAAATCCTTTCCTTTCAACTTTCGAGGAGCGGTAATTTTAAGCGGTCAAGAAGAGGGGGTTTACGGTTGGGTTACCGTCAACTACCTTCTTGAAAACTTTATAAAGGTGCTTTTTTGTATATGTGTCTTTTCTTATTGGTGAAACTGTCTGAAAATTTGTTATCCTTAAATGTTGTTTCTTATTGTCATCATAGACATATAAACATCAAGCCAGTGTTTTGATTTATGGTGCAGTATTTTTACCAGTTTCTCAACTGCTTGGGCCATCTAGTGGCCATTTTCTTTCTTGTTTGCTCATTCCCACACATATATAGTATGGCTATGTGGGCCGCTGGCTTACCTCTGGCAGAAAAACAGTCGGAGCACTGGATTTAGGTGGGGCGTCCACACAGATCACCTTTGAGACCCCAGGGACAGTTGAGAACGAGTTGAACAGCATGACCTTGCGTCTCTATGGACAGGAATATTCCCTCTACACGCATAGTTACCTGTGTTATGGTAAAGAAGAGGCTCTGCGCCAGATCCTGGCCTACCGTTTTGAAGTATGGCATTACGCATCACAAAAATACCTCATTGTATATATGTAGACGCTATTGGTGAATTCTTTATTTCTGTTCCGTCACAGTTTACATGCATCTAGCGTGTTTTAATTTCAGTCGCAGGTTAATACTAGCAAAGTATACCATCCCTGCTACCCATCTGACTTCACCGATGTCTTCAAGCTGGAGCAAGTATTTGACTCGCCTTGTACGGCGTCTAAGAGACCCAAACCTTACAACCCTCATTCCTGGGTCAGGGTGCAAGGCACCGGGGACTACCAAAGCTGCCTTGGCAACACTTCTAATATATTTTCCTTCCAGTTCTGCCCCTTTTCTCAGTGTTCCTTTAATGGAGTTTTCCAGCCTAACATCAGCGGGGGCTTCATGGTGAGAGGCCCAGAAATGGACAAAGTGGAACATACAAGTTTAATAGAATAACGTTTTAATTATTTATATTTCTTTTAGGCGTTTTCTGCCTATTTCTTCACTCACAGTTATCTCCAGCAAACTACAGGAATAAACATCAGAACCTCTGCTCAGCTAGAGGAGGCTACCCAAGCTGTGTGCAATATGACCATAAAAGAGGTATAATTTGTGAATGTGTTTTTTTATTAAAATACTAATGGTTGTTTTATATAGCTACCTGAAAATAAATTAAAGCCAGTACAACCAATGCTATCAGATTATATGAAACATGATGTACTTTATAATTACTTTTTTTTTTTAGATTTTTTAAATTCAATTTATTGTCATAAAAATAATTACAATGATCTAAAATCTTAATTTGCATATAACTGGAAATAAAAATATTCTTTATTGTCAAGTATTAATATTTTAAGTATTTTATACATTTTAGGTCCAATTGATATTGATATATTTTTTAATTTAAATAAAAATAAAACACACACCACACACACACATATACAAAAAAACTAAAACATTTTTTGTAATATTAACTGGATATTTTATAGCCAGGTTTTATGAATGTGAAAAACAATGTCTTTGTCATAAAAATGTCTGGTGACCTATAATTATGAACAAATAATTTCTATCATCTGTTCATTATAGATGACAAAGAAAGCACCAGACTTGAAAAAATACCTGAAGGATTATTGTGCAGTTGCAGTGTATATACAAGTGCTAATGCTCAGGGGTTATAACTTTGATGAAAGTTCTTTCCAAAATGTTGCTTTTCAGAAAAAGGTGAGTTTATTACAATTATACTCATATGCTTGTTTGCTATTGGATAAAATGCAAATTGTGTGAATGTGAAGTATACCAAAATACAAAGCACACATTCAGTCTCTGCTGTATGTCACAGGCAGGTGAGGCATCTGTGGGCTGGGCTCTGGGTTATATTCTCAGTGTGAGCAGTCTTCTTCCAGAGGAACCTGCAGGCATCAGGAAGGGCTTGTGTCCTGCTGCATGGATTGGCTTGTTGATTCTCATAACCGTCCTCCTCACTGCTACCTTCTGTTACATGGTTCTCCTAGTGATTCGGAAGAAAATGAGTAATGAAGATGCCTCATAGCTCATTGCTATGCCTACAGTTGTTCTAAGTGTTTGGACAAACCCCACCAGAATTAAATGTTTACATGAATAATGCATTCATACTGTACTGTCTACTAACATCAAATTAAACAGAAGGTTTGTTGTTTTGCCTAGAGAGACATCAAAACATATGAAAGTTAAGAAAATTAAATTAATGAGGCACAAAATGAATAAAACTGAATATTATTATAATGGTATGCTATCTGATACCAGCAATGTTCTGTTGTGCAAATTTAATACTGGTTTAACAGATTTCAGCAAATTCTTGTCTTTGTTTGTTTATTTTGTGTGAAACACTAATCAACCTAATTAAAGAAAATATGTCTTTTTAATTAGGACTGATATCAGTGATCCACAACTTTTGTATCTCTATCTTTGGCCAATTCACATTTGTCTTCTGTTAATGTATGATAAGAAATTCACAGCATTTCAAATATTTCTTAGACTCCAGGAATAAAACTAATCATTTATGAAGTTGGATTCATTTCTGATGCAGGTTACTAAAGAAAGTTTTTTACAAAATAAACTACAACATGTTAACCAACACATATTAAACTGGATATATTTGATTTAATTTTTTAAAATTCATTTATTTTAATTTAATTTAATTTAATATTATTTTTATATAATATTTTTCTAATATGTATTTTTACCATAGATTCTGAAGTTAGCTTACACAGACTGACTAAACGACAGAAAGGATGAATGTTTGAATGAGAAGCCGCTGACCATTTCATTTATAATTGTGGCTTCATAATCACTCTTCGTACAATATAACGGGTTTATTTTTAGGTTGTTTTAATTTACTGAGACAATAACATAAAACACCAGATGATGGCAGTAAGCATCTGCTTAATTCAGGGGCTGGCACCTAAAGGAACGTGATCCTACTGCGCATGCGCATTCCACCTCCCTTTATATCTTAGCCATTACCATGTAGAGCTGTTTGGCATTTTAGCGTAATCTGCTACAGTTTTGATTTATTTCCAGGTTTAAAAAAATGTCCGAGCTTGAAGCTAGTGTATCGTGTTCTCCGCAATGTGCGGAAACAGATCAAATCAAAAATACTGACGATATCACTCCAGAAACAGTACAAAACACTAACACCAATATTTCTCAGGTTGAAGAAGGTGAGTCTATCAGTTGAAACCCTTCAAAAACTTCAAAAAAATGCAGTCATGTGGAGTTTATTTCCGTCGAATGCTTGAGTTTGAGTTGTTTGAGATGGATTCATGGGTGGCAATAAAGCTTAGCGAGTCAACAAGCTAGGCTAGGCTAAATATTAGTACCCATCATTCACCTTAAACAACCACCACAAAAATCCCTTTTTAAAACAGTCTTATGTGTTTTTAAGTCGATTATCATCTTATCATCGGCTGAAAATACACGTTAGGACACAAACGTGGAGTTAATGAATCATATCATCGTGTAAATCGATTGACTTGCCGAATAAGCAACAATCTAGCCAAGTCGCGAATGTCTCACAATAATCCTCCATTGCCATTGTTAAGGAAAGTAACAGACATTTCGAAACGTTTAAGTGCGTAAGTTGTTTGTTCTGACAAATTGGTGTCACAAAAAGAAGCTAGTGTCACATTTTACAAGGATTGATGTTTATGTTCTCTTAGACAGTTCTTCAAATAAGTTCAAAATAATAAATGCTACTTTAGTTATGTTTCATGCAATTTTAGTGTTCACAAAAGTATACATATTGGTGACTAACGTTATATTATTTGAGCTGATAACGCACAATCAGGAACAAACTTTAAAGAATTAATATTTTAAATGCATAAAATAGAAAATTTACAATAACATGTTCTTTTTCATTTAGATTTATGTACATTGCTGCATGGCGTTTATTGAAATAGTGTCCGAATAATCCATGGCATGTACAAATTGTCTAATAGGTATGCATTTATTGGGCTAATAATATTAGCGCATTTTCATTTAAATAATTTGGTATAATTTCAATCTAGTACCAAACCTTAGATAATGTTGTAACATTTAAAACTATTGTGCTTTAAATGTATTTGTGTTTTTATATCAGATTTCAAGTATGGGTCATTTATTAGTTATCAGGCATAACGTGAAATAGTTCTCAATGTATCATTGATTCTGTTAAAATAGCTTTTTGTTTGCACCGCAACAATCAGATACATTATTACTTGTACTCATTCATGAAATTTAAGCAGAGCTAGTTTTTCTGTAAAACCATTTGTGCATACATTTTCACATTTAGATCATTCTTATGGTTTATGTAAGGATGAATTCATGAACAAAATGTGTTTAGCTTATGCTTTTTTCATTTAATCACAATTTGGCTACTGATACTGTGATATACAGTGCTGTGCTTCTAGTTGACTAGTGTTACAGAAGCCTCACAGTGTATCTAAAACCTATTTCTAATCGTAAATTTCACGCTATGTAAAAAACAGATTTGTAAAATAATCTCTACTAACCACATCAACTACATCACACAAAATTAAGCTAAGATTAATTAATACAGAAAATATTACATTATATTTTAATGTCTGATTTTTCTGCAGGGTGTCATAGCGACAGCGATCTTCTCAAAGGCTTGTTGACAGATAACTTCTGTCATGTCTGTGAAGCGACCCTGCTTTACGAGTCCCAGAGAGTTTCTCATTATGAGGTTTGTGAGGTTGTTTTTTCTTGCAACTGTATCAACCTCAAAAGGCTGCAGTCGTAATTCTAACATTGGTTTCTATATCGCCAGGGGAAAAAGCATGCACAAAGAGTAAGGATGTACTTGCAGAACAAGAACACTAAAATAAATAAGCCGAGCCAAGATTGTGGAGGCCTTTTGGTATGTAACAGATCCCACAGAATATGCATAAATTGCACGTAAGTGTATTTTAATATGTATTACTTAATCTATTTGTTTACAGAGAGGTCTGTCTTCCGAGAAGTTCTGTGAGCTGTGCAACATGGTGTTCAGCTCTCCAACTGTGGCCAAGTCACACTACGAGGGTAAAGTTCATGCAAAGAATATGCGAAAAACCAATCCTCTTCCACCTGGAGGTGAGTAAAATCAGACTGGGGTCTGTTAGGTAAGACTTTTCACCATTGTGGCCTGAATCTATCATAACACTGTTATGTTATATTCAACTTTCAGCTTCTGTCCTAGAATCCCTAGTTCCTGAGGTCCTCCCATCAGAGCAGAATCAGATCAGTCTGGAGCAGAAGGACACTTCAGGTTTGGGCGATCAAGAGGTTGATCTCAGTGACCCCAACAAGTACTGCACCCTGTGCAGTGCTTCCTTTAATAACCCTCTGGTCGCTCAGCAACACTACAGTGGCCGGAAGCATCAGAGGAACCAGGCCCGGCAAGAAATGCTGGATCAGATGGGAGAACAATCAGAACATGGTATGCATTAAAATATATCTACGTTGACCTGTAAAAAAATAAAAATGAATGACAAATGTTATTCAGTAACGCTATAATATATTTTAAGAATCTTGCCTATTCGTGTTTGGGTTTATACTTCACGTTTGATTTTTTGTTGTTGTTGTTATAGCCTCTTTCATTCACTACTTTGTTTTTCTTTATTGCACACATACAGCGAGCTCCCTGACTTGCCCGATTTGCTGTCTGACACTCAGCTCAATAGAGATGTACCAGGCACACATACAGGGAAACAAACACTTCGTCAAGTAAGTGACTTTGCTCTCATACGTTATTTTACATGATGCATTTTTTTGTTACAGCCACTTGGATTTGGATTTTAGATCTTAATCCTGTCAGCAATTTTGCAATATTTGACATTTTTACAAATTTTAAAAATTAAATTAGAAAGAATCTTATTTACATTCTAAATGTGTGTTCATGTGTCATCAAAATTGCACCATAAATGATCCTTTTTCATATATTTTTTTTGTATTTCGTGGTACGTATTATAATTATTAAAATAATCTTTCTGCAAATATGAAAGATAAGAGAAACATTTGTGGCAAATTGATTAATTCCCTCTTGACATAAGGTGAAATTTGAGTTAATTTATTTAAGAATAAATGTTTGTACATATTGTGAAATTATTTCAATATTATACAAAAATGATAAAATTATGAAAAAAAATTATAAAAATAGGTTTTACAAGAAAATACCATTTTAGTTTGCTGATTATTACTTTTTTTGTAAAATTTACTAGCAATTTCTGAATGAAAACTATATATATATATATATATATATAAAATTGTTAATTGCTATTTTACTTGTAATAATAAGTGAAATATCAATAATCTTTGCCCTTAGAGAGAAGAAAGTTATAGAACTGTGCAAATCTCAGAAGAAAGTGTATGACTCCTTCCAGGATGAGTTGGCCGACTACATCCAGGTGCAGAAGGCCCGGGGACTGGATCCCAAAGCAGGGCTGGGCACCGCAGGACAAGCCAGCAAGGGTCTGGATGAAAGTTTGAAAGAAGGTCCACAAAAAACAGAAGAGATGCCTCAACCTGGCCAGCTGGTGTCACATTTTCCAATTCCTGCTTTTCCTCAACCTCACTGGCACCCACAATTCAAGTCTCAGGTCAATCAATTTGGATTTGGTATGAGAGGCCATGCTCCACACTATCGGCCGGGATTTATACCCCATGCCCGTCCTCCTTTCCCACCTGGTCACCTGTATAAAAGAGGGAGGAGCCCTGAGTCATTTAGCTCCTCCTCTTTCTCAGACTCCTCCTCTTACACCAGCAGCAGTAGTGACAGCAGCAGCAGCAGTTACGACAGCAGAGAGAGGAGGAGACAGAAGAGGAAGATGAAAAAGCAAGGGAAGAGCAGAAGAGACCTGGAGGTAGGGTCTGATACGGAACGAGGAGAAAGGAAAAAGAGGCAGAAGGGAGACCGCAGAGGAAGTGTCGAAGGAGAAGATGATAGAAAGAAATGGAAGGAGAGACGAAAAAGAGAGAGGAGCTCTAGCGAAGACGAGGAAAGCAGAAGTAAAAGAAGAGCAAGCAAGAAAAGCAGAAGGCATGGGGAAGGAAAGCATGCAAAGAGACGAAAGGAAGAGGAGCTCTTGGAGAAACAGGAGTTTGAAGTGCATGTGGAACCACAGGGAAAGATAGATGAACATGTAGAGGACAGGACAGAAACAAAAGATGGCAAACACAAACACAAAAAAGAGAAGAAAAAAGGAAAAGAGAAGATGAATCAAGAAGACAACAGGACAGAGGAGGAAAGACTCTGGGATGAAACGATTCTTGGTGTTTTTTAGACTTTCGATGATGGTCTGACAGTATTGTTCTAATAAAACTGCACGGGACCCCAGAAAATCATTTTACTGAAATATTCTGGACCCTTCTCATTATTTATGCTTTATGATGAACTCTATAGGCCTTTATACAGAAACTCATCTGATCTCAATTTCTTTTTAAGGAAGTAACATTAAAATATTGGTCATGATTTACTCACCCTTGTTACAATTCAAACACATGATGACTTTGGAACATAAAAATGTTAAGAATGTCCATGCTGCTGTTTTCCATTGCAATAAACGTGTACAGAATCTTTCAGCCTACAAAAGTAAAAAAAAAAAAGTAGAGGTCAATATGACTTTTTTTGAAATACAGAAACAGCGTTTGTGAAAAACAGGCTTCAAAAGACTTTATGCTGTACACGTATTAATTATCTGTTACTATTTTTAGGTGCTTTAATCTCTTATAGAGCTCGACAATATTCATTCACTTTCACAGTGTGGAAAAGAGCAACATGAACATTACACGAAACCTCTCCTTTTGTGTTCCACAGTAGAAAGGTTTGGAATGACATGAGTGTGAGCGAATGATGATCATGTTTATTCTTTGAAATGCTCAGGACTACAAACTACTAAGATGTCTTTAGAGCTGCACTTCTCTTTTAGAGAAATCACTATATCATTTTTTTTTTGTCTGATGCAAAAACACTACGTGAGCCATCCACCATGTCCACATGGATGTGTCTTTCAACATGCTTCGATCAAATAAACCCAATCCTACTGTTTATATCAGCATAGATTTAGTATTTATTGTTACACTTTTTTTTTTTTTTTTGAAGTCTCTTATAAGGCTTTTATTTCTGAATTAATCGAAGCATTTCCAGTGTTAGTCTCAAGGGGGCGTTGATTGCAAATTTACTACACTGTGGATCTGGTTACCTTTCAGACTTCATCTCTGCGTTCAAAAAAGACATGAAAACAGGAATGAACTGTAAGAATAAAATGCAGAGCTGTCAGAATAGTGTAAACATTTGCCTGAATCAGAAGGGCTCGGTCTGCAATCCATGTTTTGTTGCATTTCTATGTGAAAGAGTAATGTGACACCGGGCTCATTTGATGCAGCAGATGCTGGAATATTTTTGTTCGCAGGTCTAACAGGTGCAGGAGTTGAATGAGGACACGACTGCTACTCTGTTGACCTCTTTCTTGCATAGAGCTGCATTTCCTTTTTTGTGAGTTATCACAATCATGCAATCATCCGTTTAATGACTGTGCTGCTAAGCGAATTTCCAATGTCTCCATTAAAGAATCCTTAACTCACTTTTGGATCACTTTCTGAGCGCTCAGGGAACATACTGATCATGTGAAGATGAATATGGATGTGTTTTTGAAGGGAGTGATAATTGAAAATGCATTTGTATGTGAAATGGTTCAGTCAAAAACGACCATTATGTAGTTTACTAACTCTAATATTGTTCCAGACTTATGAAAATGGGTATGTGCGCTGGTTAACTGGTTTTTAAAAAAGCATCATAAAAGTTTTGCACTGTATTTCAAGCCTTGTATGTGTTTTTTGTGTCATAAACGGTGAAAATTCTGCTCCACACATTTAAATACGCAGCCTTATGATGCATATGATATCCTTAGATGCATATGTTTAGAAAATGAGGTTTGCAATCGATGTTATAAATTTATTCACCTTCCTATTTCCAATTTCAAGCCAATTTTAAAATGTCAATGAACAATTGAAATTATAAAAGTTATACTTTTATAATTTATGATGATTTTTTTTTCATTTTAAAGACATGCTGGATCAACTGCTGCATTAAGTTGAACAAAGTAGAGATATATTCTGAAATATTCATTTAAAAGAGCCATTTTCTATCATTATTATTTCCTAAAATGTATTGCGTTTCATGTAATTTGTTTCTGTGATGGCGAAGCTGAATTTTTCAGGGGCCTTCATTGGTCAAATCTACAGTCATGATCCTGCAGAAATCATAATATGCTAATTTGCTTAATTTAAAAACAGTTTATGTGGAATAACATGAACAGAATTATATTTTGTTTTACTACCCCTTTAATATGCATGCATGATGAATTTGAATGTTTGTAATTCTACTAAGCATGTTTTGATCTTCAAATGCATTTGTATTAAATTGTGGATCTAACACCTGTAGCTTCTCGCTCAGCTTTTGTACTTTAGAACCATATGAAGTTTTTTCCAAGTCTTTGTAACCGCAGAGTTGAAAGCCCTCCGTAGACAAGCTCGTCGGCAGCGTTCTCTCGAGCCCCCTGAAGATCTCCTGTTTTCAAAGAATCGTGTGGTTCGGCTCCATGTGTCTTTTGTCGTACCCTCGACCCCCAAGACGTGTGCATCTCCCACATCCTCCCCTCTCAACGACCCCTCCACGGGCCCATGAGCCCCTTCAACCCTCCTCAAGAGACGAGGGCCAATGAACGCGGTCTTTTAACACCTCAGCTCGAAAAACTCCCACACAAGCCCCTCTGAGCTTCAGTGCTCCAGAGTCCCACACACTCAAAAACTTCATTAGCGCAGTTTCTCTCGAATGTGGAGTGGAAAACAAGCTTGTTGATTTGTTTCGATTACCTAAGTGGGTTGAAACATGTTGGGCTTCTAAATAAAAAGTAACATTTTGACAAAAATTGGCCTGCAGGTTTGTGCTTGAGGGTTGTTCAGTGTTGACCCATCATGAATGTGGGTATAAATATTACATTGAATAAAAAAAACGAAAACTCGTGGTATAGATATGCCAAAATGGACTCATGCTTGTTAAGGTTGCGTGATGGGTAGGATTAGGGTTGTGGGGTAGATGTGTATCATATGTACGTTACACGAAAACTGCGTATCATACCCACGCCAACTAATTTATTTATGCACGCGAAACATATGCATGCCAAAACGTGCCTCTCATACGCCAATGCCCATTTTTTGCATATCAGTACCACAAGTTTTGGTTTTATTACGCATTTCTATTAGATTGGTTTGATGCTAGAGTGACATTTCCCGTGCATATTCATGAACAAACCTTAATTTATCATTAACTTAATAAGGTCTCATTGTGGGATTGCAGTGTTTTACACTGTGTGAAAAAATGTTTTATTGTTTATGGGGTTCAAGTTTACAGTAAAAATTTTCTTTTAAAAACTTAGATTACTTAGAGTAGTTACAACTGTGTAAATATAATATGTTGTTTTTTTAGGCAAAATATTTGTAAAATATTCCTAAATAATATTTGTTTGTATAATTTAATTTTACTTTATTATTCTTTATATATTTATTTAAAATGAATATTTTTTTGAGAATGCTTTTATGCATTTAGAATTTTTTTCATCAGTAATTAAATAAGTGGTTGCCAATTGGTTTGGCAGTACTTTGATGTAAACGTTTTAAGCAGCATTTATGGTGTGCTTTTATGCATTTATACAGATGAAATCTGGGGCATAACGTGACATGATAAAATTAGCACTTTGAGATTATACGTATTTTATTTTCCACAGTTCCGCAATATTGTTGGTTATATACCACTACCAGTACTTTTTCAGTATTAATGTGGGTATTGGTTAACTAAGTGATCTGATATGTATTCATAAATCAGCATCGGCAGTGTGTTTAGTTAAATATGTGATTCAGTTCAGTCTTGATATCTATCACAAGTATTTTTTTATATTACGTGTTTGTGTTTGATTTGATACAGTGCCAGCTGTTGTGTTCTGTGGACAAACGCAGGTGTCTCTCAGGTCACACACCTGCATTTGGGCTAAAGATCATTTTAGGGAAGACTTTTAGGGTTCAGCATGCCTGTGTGTTTTGTTACAGATTAAAAAACACAACAAAGTTTTAACATTCATTAAAACTACACAAATAATATAATGCCTAGTGGTTTGTCTATATATACAAAGTTTTTAAAACTTTTGCATCTTTCTTAAAAGGTTTAAATCTCACTTTTCCAGCAATGTGTTGGTTAAAATGTACACTGAGGTCTTAAAAATGTCTCTTGAATCAACTCTGCTCTCTAAATTTGGCTCTAAAACATCATTTAAAAAGATTAAATGCGTAATTTATATATAAGCTACAGCCTAAATGTTGCATGCTGAAAGATGACTTTCAGACTTTGTACTTCAGAGGATTTATTCAATCATATTTTGCCATGTAAAATAGCCAATAGCTGCTATTAACTTGGTAACGAAACTTGATATTTGTGCATTTCCGAAAAGTCTCCTGATTTTTCCTTGATGTTTTCTTCTGTGTGTCTCCTGTGACTCATTCTCTGATAGGCTGTCAGGTTCATTGGCCCCTCACGCAGCAGGCCCTCCTTTCTGCGTGACACATGAAGAACAGAAAGGAAAACACACACACACAGTTGACAGCTCACACACAGACGCCCAACGATGACCCTCTCTCGCATGTGCTTTTGTTTCTTCGCATGGATGGCAGGTAAGGACTTTCCTTTACGTTGCATAAACTTTTCATGTGATCAGACCACGGTGTGATACAATAATATGAGCTCAGTGCGTGTACGTCTGCAGAAGTCAAAATAAACTGATGACTGCTGTTATATGTTTTGTTCGAATACTGTCATAAATGCATGTGTCATCCAGCAAAGATGGCATTTTTAAAGGATTTTTTTAAATAACGTAGTGTGAAGGTATCAGTGCTGCGTCGTAAAGGCCCAAAAACGTTTACATCCTTGGGCAATTATGAGATTTTTACGACTTGGATTTGATGCAAGTGTTTGTATATTTAGTTAACACAATGCATTCATGTTCAGGAATATATAAAAGATTTCTGATATTTATCAAATGTGTGTAATAATGTAAAACTCCACACTCTCTCTCACCCTCAAGTTTATTTAGAATAACAGCTCATTTGCATATAAATATATTTTAATATATTTAATATATATTTGATACATATATTTTGAAAACGCTGACCGTACTTTTTTATTATTTAAACGTTTGCGCTCTGGTTTGTTTGTTGCTGGATTTCCAGAATGACCTGCTCTGTCGAAGTCAATGTTAAACAAAAATCGCTTTCCAACTGAAGTATGATTCCCTAAAGATTCACTTTCACGCTCTCAACCTCTTTTGGATATTATACCGAACTAGATATTGTCATTTCCGTGACATATAACATATGAACTATAATGTTTTCTTCTCATATGAATCTATGCCCACATAAGCGCATCTCAAAGTGTCAAGGTGAAAATGTGTCTCTGATAAGAGAGGAAAACTATTTTGCAAGAGGATATATACAACACAAATTGCCCATAAGCATACTGTGTGTCTCTTCAGGTTTCCATTCTTACATAACAAGGAAATTACTGCCTCATGAGTATCTAGTTCTGTGTGGTTTTTCAGTTCTGCTTTAAACCTATAATTTTTTACTGTTGTGCTTTCTGTATGAAAAAAATACAGAACTGATTTAGTACTGTATATCAGTGCCTTTTGATACCATTCAGAAGTAGCTAAACTGATGTTAAACCACAAAAACAATATGTGAATAATGACCAGAGCCGTACTTAAAATGTTTTATTTGTTTCTCCTTTAGCGGCTTTACTGCCCACCTTCCAAGCAACACCGTCTGTTATTTACGCCAAAATCAACGACTCAGCAACTTTGTCCTGTGAGTGTCCAGATCACGCCTGCCAGGAGGTTTTTTGGTACCGATACCTTGAGACAACAAAGACTCTTCAGTTCCTCATGTATGTCAACAGCGCTGGCAGAGAGCAACATGGAGAGAACCTGAACCCCAGTCGCTTCAAGGGGACGGTGTCGTCCGGAAACAGGGTGGGCTACACCCTGCGTATAACAGGACTACAGAAGGATGAAATCGGCCTGTACTCCTGCATGTTTAAAACTAAAAGTTTTATGCCTGTCGGATATTACATAATGCCTGGAGGTATAGCAGCGCTCTCCTTCTCTGTTTAGACCCTGTTTTTCCTTTAATGGTGTTAGTGATGGTTTGTGAACGAAGATTTTAGGATGAAAAGATCAAAGCAATGAATCTGAGACACCTAATGTTGTTTGTAAAATCATGTTGAACTTTCCATCCCTAAAGTGAGAGGATCTTTACCTGGTGTTGAGTTGGAGACGCAGTAAGATGTGAAGTGTTCTGGCCTAAGAATCCTAGAGTTTTGTTCGTTTAAGCAGTCTTGAGCTGTCTGGGATCTTTTAGTCTGGAAAGTACATGTTAATTGACTTTGCTGTCAAGCTGTTCCACACTCTTCTAGTTTATATATGTTCTGTCTTGATGTTCTGTGTTCTCCAGTGAATCCTCCGACAGTTCAGCCGCCAACAGTCACGACCAAGTCAACCAAGAGCTCCTGTATTTGCAAAACCCCCAGCTCCCCTAAAGGTACGGACTAAGACGTGCTTTTAGATGTTTTCTGATTTTGTGCTGTTTATAGTTTAATTGTGACCCTGGACAACAAAACCAGTCGCAAGTGTTAATTTTCCGAAACTGAGATTTACACATGATCCGAAAGCTGTAGAAATAAGCTTCCCATTGATGTATGATATGGATGGATAAGGCAATATTTGACCGAAATACAACTATATAAAAATCTGGATTATGAGGGTACAGAAAATCTAAATGCTGAGAAAATCACCTTTAAAGTTGTTGAAATGAAGATCTTATCAATGCATATCACTAATCAAAAATCAAGTTTTTATATATTTTCAGGTAAGAAATTGACTAAATACCTTCATGTAACATGATCTTTACTTACTATAAGGATTTCTGGCAAAAAAGAAAAATCAATAATTTTGACCCAATGTATTTTTGGCTATTGCTACAAATATACCCCAGCGACTTAAGACTGGTTTTGTGGTCCAGGGTCACATATTGTTTTTTTTATGTCATGTTGCAGGCTGTGGACAATCAGTGCTTTGGCCGGGCATTGGTGCTCTTCTGCTTTTGGTCGTTGCACTTGCTGGCACGCTTTACTACTTCAGTCGTGAGTATACACACAAACACACACACAGTGTTTGCACATGCCTTTGTAACATACTGGTACATCACAGTGGTCAATAAACTTCAGTTTCAGTGACGTTTACTCTCTCATGCGTAGTTTAAGATGTACAGAAGTCCATTGTGAGAGTTTCTGAAGTTCTGCCTCACAGTGCTTATAGTTTAGCAACAGCAGAAACATTTAACCGTATAATAAAAGTGAAATTATTTTGGATACAAGTTTTATCTGCAATGTCATATGCACAAGAAATCTGCCTCATATTCTTTTTTCTTTTTTATGTATTGGGACAGGTCTACCTAAGAAGTGCAGACATCGATTTGCCAAGTAAGTCAAGCAATGTTTCAACATATTGCTGCGCAATGAGATTTCCAGTGTTTTGTTTCCTTAAGCAATTTAATTTATGTTTCTTTAATGACTAAAATGTCTCTTAAATCATCTCTCAGCCTTTGAAACATAAAACGGTTGTGGGTTAATGTTCATCTGCGACACTGACACTGTGCATGTGTCTACAGACTTATTAGACTTTAAAATAAAACTTTCATAAACACTTAAATCATTTGTTAGCCTATTTCTGCCAGCACCATGAGCTTACCTTTTAAAATATGCTCTTATTCTGTATAGGACGAATCCGTTGAGATGAGGTGGGACTACACACTCTTCATGTGGAAACAAACGTAAGCCTCTGCGTTTGGATTAAAACATGACTTACCCTTTAAAATAGTTTAAATACAATCTTCGCCTTATACAAAATAATTTTTTTTTGTTTACTTGCAGGTGGTGGTCTTTTTTTCTCTCCATAGTGTGGACCTGTCAAAGTCTCAGAAATTTTGCTGTGGCTTCAAAGATATATAATATATTGGGTCTAAAGCTGTAAAAAATGTGTGTATATATAAATAACAGCTTACATTTACAGTTCAGTGTTGCTATTTAACCAGATTGATTGTCTGACTTGACTGAATTAAACTAGAGCAAAGCATACCACCAGGACCACCACAAAACTAAACTCACTCTAAACTTGAACTAACCTCAGCTGTCTTATTCGAGCTTTGAGTTTAGTTCTCGCCAGTACAGTATGCTTCATGTGCGACTAAATGTATAGTTTTTTAATTGTGATGTTCTTTTATATCATATGCCGTTGTTTATGTTTGCATGTTATACTCATTAAAAAGATCTTTTAGTTAAGTTTCAGTTAAATGAGCGTGTTGGGTTATTTCTCTTGTTTTGTTTTGTAGGGTTTTATGGTGTGTCCCCCGTCTTACATATCTGAGGGTGTGTTGGTTGATGTGTTTGGGTGTTATCAAGTTTCCTTCTCTGAGCGTGTGTGTTCTCGTTATGAAACTATATGCCTTGATATTGTGTGATGATAGCCAGAAACTCTATTAGCTTGAAGTATTTCTTACGTATTAACTCAGGGCGATAGACTGCCTATACATACATGTTTTTGGTTAATGTGGTGAAGTACACCTGCTAGGAAACCTGTGAGAATCCGAGGAGAAATAAATGTAAATATCCACTTAAAACCAGTTAAACATTGGTAAATGAACACGTTTTTTTTTTTTTTTTTTTTCATGCACACGGCAAATATGGATAAATGTAACACTACAGACTAAAAGGGTGTGCAATATGATGCAAGGGAAAAAAACACAATTAAGAAAGGTCTGTAAAATAAACAAAAAAAATATATGTGGGTATGAGAGTATATGTGCTGCCATTCATGTGCAGCTGTTCTTCCTGATACTTTGAGGCAAATGAACAAACCCCTTCCTGTGCAAAAAGACAGAGCGTTATCTCTCTCGCATCGCTCGTTCAACTTTGAGCTCTTCAGCGCTACACTATAACAAAACCACCACAGAGAAACCACAGACCTTGCCGCATGGAGAGCGTCACAGACAGACTCTTAACACAAAACCTCCATTACACCGTTTACTTTAGTCTCTGTACTAAAGCATTTTATCATTAGTTCATTCATTTTCTAATGCTTTTAAAACCAATAAATAATTAAACACTATAGATCATTAGATGGAGTACAATAAAGGTCAAAGAAATAGAAGCATTCGTTTTATTTTTTTATTGATCGTACAAAATGATATATCAGTGTTCAATGAAAGATGTTTTTCTTTTCAGTCAGAGTACATTACATTCATATACTTTTATTTATTTCAATACAAAACTAGAAAGTGCACAGAACGTCCAAGTATTTCAATTACATTTAGCAAATGTTTTATAAGTGTAATACATTGCTACAATTGTTTACAGTTTTTCAAGTCTTCCTAATTTAATGCAAAGAAGAAAAAAAATGAGAATGCATAGCACATACTCGCAGCAAATATATGTTAACTTGAATAAGCTGCAAAAATACATGTAATCTTAATCAAATGGATATTTTCGAATGCTAAAATAAATATACTTATATTGCTTGAGGACTTACTTTGGGGGTTTTCTTACAATGTCAATATATATATATATATATATATATATATATGTATATATATATATATATAAAAAGAAACAAAATTCTTGTTCTTGGTGGCATCTTATTGGATTTATTGGTGATCTTTGTCTTTACCGGTGAGAATCTGCACAAGAAATTCATTTGAAAGCATAAAAGCATGGTAAAATTTCATCAACTTAGATTTGAAAACATTATTGCTGTATTTACTGTGTGTTACACACTCTCAGAAATAAAGGTAAAAAAGCTGTCACTGGGGTGGTACGGTTTCAAAAGGTACAAGTTTGTACGTAAAGGGTCCATTTTGGTACCCTAAAGGAACATATTATTACTTAAAGTGTACATATTTGAACCTAATAGGTACAAAAGTGTACCTTTTGAAAAGGAAGCGCCCCAGTGACAGCATTTGTACCTTAATTTCTGAGAGTTCACTGTGTGCAAAATTAGCTGTCTGTATTAATACGTTTATTCGAGTTTGTCTGTGTTCTGTGCCTCAAGTAGGTGGTATCCATTTTGGGTCACCAAGTATACCTTCGAGCTATGGGGGGTTAAAAATGACGGCAAATATATGATCAAATTACGATAACATATGTAGAAATCAATATTCTTATCCCTCAGTGCCAAAAAGTTATTTTCAGTTAACAACTGAAAAAAATAAAATACTAGCTTTGCATTTAAAATATACCTCACATGTGATTTTTAATTAATAAATCAAATTAATTTCAGATGTAAATATATTTCATTAAATGTATTATATACACAAACAGAAATGTAACACAAAACGGCTTTTTAAAGTTATAAATAAAAGTATTAAGTAAGTTATATTTTACAAGAATTAACAATTTCAGACATTTTTTCTATACCATTTATTTCAATATATATCTGCTATAAACATGTGTGTACAAGCGTTATTTTAGGTATTTTGTAAGTGTGCTTGTAATTAAATAGAATCATTATCCTGTGCATTTATACAGTAGTGATATAAACACACAACTGTAGAATGTTTGGAAAAACAAGAACATTATTCAAAACTGATTTCAAATCGAAGCTCATAAACATAATTATGTGGGATATATAAAAATTCCCATCATGAATATGCTTCTGTGAAGCGTATAGAGTGCAGGTGGCGTTAAGAAACATTACTGGCAATTACATGCTTTCGATTCTCTGTTTCCTATCGTGTCTGTACACCTTTTACACCTGTGCACCTCTCATTTAACTTTACATGACAAACAACATTGAAGTCAGGCTGATTCCGCAAACATCCTCTACACCTTTAATAATGATTAAAAAAAATAAAAACAACCCCAGAAAAACAGCACAACTCTACTTCATGATGAAGGGGTTTTAAGAATGAAAAATAATAAGTAAAAACAGAAATGACGTTTAATCTTTTAGCACATATACACCACAAGTAAAGTCTCGGCTAAACAAAACAGTATAAAAACGTTACCAAGAAGCCAATTCTACTTACATCAGGTTAAGGTCTGCTGTAAATACTGTGAAACCTCCCTCGGATCCAGGGTTTAAAACACCTGAACTGAGGAGAATCCTAATGCTGCAGTGACTGAAAGTCTGATTTTACTGATCACTCTCTAAACTGAGCTCTGTAGAGTGGGCAGCTGTTTAACTTCATGTAATATTCCTCTGTTGTGGTGCGCGTGAGGATGAGTTGGCCTCCTTCCTCCAAGGAATCCCCAGGTAACCCCCATCCCCCTCACCTTCACCTCGGTCTTGGCCGTGTTTTGGGTCTGAGATCAGGTTCTTTTGGTGAGTCAGACAGGGATCCCCAGGTAAGAAATCAGTGAATGATGAGAAATTAGCCAAACTGAGAAAGTGACTCAAAGCTAAATGGGGGGCCATGGAAACTGAGGGTGGACTGCCTGTCATAAACAGTCTCTCTGTTTGACTGGAGGTCTTCCTGAACACCCACCTGCCAGATATAAAAAAAACAGAATCTCCCTTTAAAGATGGGTCAACGTTTTTGTATATATACATACATAAAAGTTGAAAAAAATAATGTTTTTCAGAATTTTCAAGTTTGTAGCTATGACAATATTTTAGCTATGTTTTCTATAATCAGTATCACTAGGTGAGCAAAAAAAAATTAAATATAAGTTAAAAGTTGAAAAGGTTTTTTTTTTTGTAAAAAATAGTTTCAACTCAATTTAATATATTTATATATATATTTATTTAATATTTGTACACCAGGTAAATAGGGTTAGTATTCAGACAATGGAATCAATTACATACACACACACACATATATATATATATGTATTTGATTCCATTGTCTTATTTGTAAGTCATTTTGAATAAAAGTGCATGCTAAATGTAAACATATTCACAAGAAATGACACTTGATTTAAAAGCATTAATTTATTATAAAAAAGTGTTTCGGTTTTGTGATTTAATTGTACTGTTGTTGTTATTATTCAGTCTGTTTTGATTTAATTATATATTTATCATCAAGGAAACTTTGCAAACTCACATTGTACCTATGATGATACTACTAATAATAGCAGTCATAATAACATGGAAAATATCATTAAAATTCGTGATTTATTATTTATTATAAAATACTGTTTTGTTTAGCTACTTTTATTATGTAGTTGTATTAGTATTAATTGTTCATTTATAATATGATACTCATTGTTATTTATTAAACATTTATGTAGTTAATTGTTTTTATGGTTATTATTTAATAAAATATGATAACGTACTGTGTAATGTAGCTAATGTATCAATTATGATTATGTTTATGATTACATTGTTGTTTTTATCACCATATTGTCTGTTTTATGTATTTCTTATTCATTTTATTTTTAACCTAATTTGCATACCTGACAGATTCGTCAACAGATTTGTTTTTGTTGCTAAAATCGTAAACTCATATTTCCACTGTGTAGCTACACGACCTATGTGAATGTTACGTTACTTTCCAGGCGACGTAAATATAGACGTACATGACGTCAGACCGTGTTGCGAAACATAGAAGAAAGGTGGCGCTGTTTTCTTGTGATGTAACTGATGTGGGCAGCATCATTGTCACATTATTTGGAGACTCGCTGAACGCCTCCAGAACAAAGGTGGTCTGAAGCTTTCTTACAGAGATGCACATCTTTCCGCTCTTCTTGGGAAACATTGTGATCCTGTCATGACATCAGGTGATATTGCAGACCTTTCTGAGTTTTTCCCACCGAGATAAGATAACAGAAACAAACTTTTTAAGCAAAATGATTCATTTTGTGTCACAAACTGTCTCAAATGAGGCTACTTTCTGGTCCCCAAACGAACATGTTGACAGTTAATGTGATGAATTACACTAGTTTGAACTTGAGGAGAACTGAATTGCTACTAATCTAGCTAAAAACGGGAAAAACGAGAAATAAAAGTCAGGTTAATGACATGCATTCATGCACTTAAGTGAGCTTTCCATGTAGATGAGCATTTTAATTCAGCATCTACTGTACATCCTCCTTTGAGTGAACATAAACGACTTTGAAAGCGTGAGAATATTCACACACTTCGTGTGCATAAATAGATCTTAAAAACGTGAATGAACAAACCGCGTGGACGCAACATAAAAACATTCCATGCATAGGCTACATATGTAATACCCTTTGTACACGTCATGTATTCAAGTTGCAGGGCAAGAGTCGTCCATCGAAGGTTACAGGCCCCTCAGCATGCGGTTTAACGCGCGATCAAAGAGCTGCGCGCGCCGCTGCTGGTGCATGCAGACCCCCTTCAGCTGCACGCATGCTGCAACACTGCACAGACTATACTACAAGATACTTACCAAACAACAGACACCTGTTTTATAGACCGAAATGTAAAAAAAATCCACACTGATCCAGATGATTTTCATTTTCTGCATATAATATTTTTCTGATAGAATTCATCAATGCATTAAGGTTGATGGCTAAAACTATTAATTTGGCTATACTTTTATACTGATTTTTTTTTTTTTGCAATTTCTCATCATTCACTTAAGTTTCAATTATAATTTTTATTAGTTGTTTTATGGTTCATTGCCTAATTATTTTACATATTGTGATTAAAATCATAGGCTGTTAAACGACCACTATAACATTTATATATAAGTATCCGTCTGTTCGTCTATCTGTGCATTTATGCATTTATGCAAAAGTTGTTTTTCATATGAATTTTAATAATTTAAGCAAAAAAAGAGAAAGAAATTGTGATCAATTAACCATATCTTTGCTAGTTACACTTACAATCAATTTTGATTTGTATTTCCACATTACTAGCTGTGTGTCTATCATGTAGTCATTTTATTTCCTTCTTTCTTGTTTTAATTTGTTCCAGTCCAGTTTTTTTCTTTAAATGTTATATATTTTCCATATTTGATCAAATAGTTTATGTATTTTAGTAGCAAGGAAACCTATAATACATTTTGAGATTTAATTTCTTCAGTACAAGTATTTGAAAAGCATGAAATGAAAGTGAGGGTTTGGGAGGGGCAGACAGAGAGATTTTGTTCATCCTTTTAGCAGTTTTGTTCCTGTTGTTGTAGAAGAACCAAATATCTGCGCTGAGAATCGAAAGATGTATCAAATATACCTTGGATTTTGTGTGATTTTGTCCCTCTTTAATGGTGAGAATAATATCTTGTTTCTATTGTTACAGTGCATTGATAGTGTAGGAAATGATAAAGTTATGAAAGTGTAAAAGGTTGACAGATTAGCTTACGATAATTTGAACAGAGCATAATATCAACGGATATTTTCCCTGGATAATATAAACATTTCCATGTTATTTTATTTAAATAGATTTAGTTCACAATCTAAATTTAAATTCAGCTTTTATCATTTCAGCGTAGAGGCAACATGGAAATGATGATATAGCACAGAATGATGATTTATATGAGCATGTTTAAAATCATTTAAAGCTATGCACAACACACTTTTAGTTATTTTAACAGCAAAACAAGTTCATTTCTTAATTTCTGAGGAATTCTTTTACACAAATCATTTCCAGATGGTATTGTTTAACACATGGATTAAAACTTTTTTAACTAATGTAAAACGATTTCTTTGTCTTCAGTGGGCTCTGCACTTAAAGAAGTCTATAAAGAAGGAGAGGTGGTGAAGGTTAATTGTGACACTGAAAAATCCGGCTCCTTGACTTTCTGGTTTAAAATAAACAGTTTAGGTGCAAAGTATATATTCACTCTTAGAAACAAGGAACCAAAGACTATTGCTGATGAATCAAAATATGTTGTGGATGTGAATGGTAAGGTCACTTTGGCCATTCAGAACTTCCAGAAAAACACAGACAGTGGTCTGTACACATGTGCGACCCTAAACAACAATCAGCTCTTCTTTGGAAAACCATCTGAAATTCAAGGAGAACCCGGTGAGCATGTTTTTATTAATATTGTCGTAGGTAGAATAATTTAGCTTAAAGTTATCATTTATCTGTTAACTCTTCAGAAGATTTATGCAAAATAAAATAAGAACACGTTTTTTAACCAGTATTACTGAATTATCTTCTTTTCCAGTAAAATGTCTTTAAAACAATATCCATTAAATTGCAACGAGAAATTGTTTATTTTAATGAGAATGTGTTAAATAAATGTAATAAGGAATAGTGAGGTGTTGCCAATGGGGTAAGGAATGTTTTTTCTGCTTAAAAGCTTGTTTTGAAGAAACTGATCAAGGAAAAAAGTGTGCATAGTGCTTTTGCTGATATTTTTCAGATCCTACAGAACCTCCAAAAAGTACCACAACGACAGCGAAGCCTATCACTGAGACTACAGCAAAATCACGGTGTGATTGCAAAAAAACAGGTCTGCAGTACCATGCATATATATAGTTCTCCTTTTTGTTAGTTTGAGCAGTAATAAAAATATAAATATATTAGAATATTAAATGTTTGTCTAACAATGCAGCAATGATCAGGAGGTGTATTTGTTTACAGAAGGAAAGACTTCAGCTGTGTTCTTCAACTGTGAGACCTGGATATTGTCATCTCTAGCCTCTGGTTGTGTTGTTCTCCTCATTCTGTTAATCATCACAATTTTGTACTGCAACCGTAAGTCACATTTATTATTTATTAAAAATTATGGAAAGTGCATTAGATAATGTTTTGTTTTGGAACATATAAGCAGCTGCTGCACACATTTACTGCTTGTTGATTTTTGTGGCCTGAGCACAGACAGTATGTGATTTTAGTGTCACGGGAATCATAAATGTGTAAATTACGAGGCGAGAAACAATAGCTGTAAAATGCATGTAAATATCACCAATAGTTTTCAATACTCCGTACAAAATGACATGAAAAACAATTAAAACTATTGATAAAGACAAATACAGGACCAAATATACTACATATAATGGAAAAAGCTATAGGTGGTATTTTGAAGATACGATCATCTAAATGATAAACTAAATATGGAAGGGTCTCGTCGCTGAGCAGGCTCTCTTATTAAGACACTAATTTAGTTTTGCATTTGAATATTTCCATATATTATGTCTGCATTTCAAATTTATGCTAATTTTTGAATTGATTCAGTTTTTATCATTAAGCATAAAATAATTGCAATACATTTTTTTTTAAATACATGCGTGTTATTTGTCTCTAGGTTTAAGAACAAGACGATGTCCCCACCATTACAAAAGACAGTAAGTCTTTTTTTTTTCTGGAGCCTGCCACAAACTAATATTTATACACAGTACATGACAGTTTCTGTTCAAAATCTTTTTCAGACCCCAATCCAGACCAGCTGGACACGCTAAACTGCCCAACACCCACTTCTAGCTCCAGTAAAGACATAGGAAAGTCCAGAACTTGTTAAAGATTTCTTCTCAATAAGTACACTTAAAATAAGTTTACTCCATAAACCTTAATATTACTCTTTCTAAAAAATGTTCAAAATTCAGTGAGTTTAGATTCATTTTAATACTTTTCTTTGTTTTGGTTAGTGTTACATTCAGTACATTGACAATAATCATAAAAATCTGTTTTATCTTTATGTGCTGTATCTTTTGCTTCATTGTTGTATGTTGCGACTTATTAAGAATCGAAGTGTTTTCAAAACTGATCACAAATGAATTGTAAGGTGTGTATATAGCTTTAAATGACAAGATGTTCAGTGTTACATTGTATGACTGTGATCTGTCTGAAAGAGAAATCTGCCATCTGCTGGCTGTAATTAATATGACGAATTTTAGCTCGGTCTCATACATTATGCACTGAATATTTCAGCTTTCAGAACAAACTTCAGTTTTGCTGATGCCTGATTCTACACTTAATTGCATACAAATAAAACTCAAAGCATCCATGATTGAGAATTTGAAAAAAAATCCATTAGATATTAATTTACCAGTAACAAAAAAACAAAGGTAACAGCACAAACTGTCAACGGTCATATCGTGACAAGAAAACAAACTGAAAAACTGCTTTGTAATTTTCCTGAAATGTTGTGTTGTTCTTCTATAGGAATAGTGCTGAGGGTTGCTGCAGCACCCCCTGTTTTTTCTGTGGGCAACTGAAAACTGTTGGGAATAAAATATATTATACACTGTATATTTTAACTGGAATATTTGGGATTTGACTATGAAAAGAGATTTGATTATGTTTGAGTTGTTCAATAATTAAAATTAAATCAGTATTATTGACCATTCAGATTTGTTGTTGCTAGTTACAACACGTATAGCTTTAAGATTACCTTCAGTTAGACAGGCGAAGCACAGCGTCAATTTTTGCATGGCGCAAAAAAAAATCCTAAACATTTTAAGTTTCAAGGACAAGCAGTCTCATTAAAAAAAGGGGAAAAAAGAAAATAAAACTTTAATATGCATTATTCATTCATGCTGTTATTTGTCACATAGGCTAATCTTAAAACAATGGGGGTTTGCAGAAAATTGTGTTACATCCCCTTACCCTTAAGTCGAGGGGTGGAAGTGACGAAGGAAATAAAACTTATAATGAAGAAATGAATGAAAACGTGGAAGGATCACTTCAGTCCACTGCCCCAGAAATGCAACAACACTTTCTCTGATAGGTTACCAAAAGTTTATTTACAGGAAGCAATAAATAATTTCAGGAGACGGCCAAGACCAAATTAACAAACAAAACACCCACTAACTGTTTGGGGGAGAACTAAATAACCTAACCATGTAAAAGAAAAGACATAAACAACAATAGCTTTCCTCAACTCCATTACCAACTAAAAACAGGAATAAACATGGGTTAGAAACCCTCTACCTACAGCTTCCCAATTAACTACAACCAAAAATAAACTAAAAGGTTGCAATACCTGTTAATACCGCTAACAAACAAAATATATTAAAGTAGTTTACAGCAGAATACAATATAATATATATATATATATATATATAATTAACACCCCCTTCTCACTATTCAGTGAAGCTGCAAAAGGGGCAACAAGGAACAATTTCATACTCCTGAAAGAGCATCAGCCATAACTTTTTCAGAGCCTTTCTTGTGACGAATATCCAGATTGTATCCTTGGACAGCAAGAGACCATCGTAGCAATCTTTAGTTGGAACCTGACATTTGAGAAAGGAACACTAGAGGGTGGTCAGTGTACACAATGACAGGATTGGAATTACTTCCTAAGTACACATCAAAATGTGTTTTCGAGAACAAGGTTACCTTGAAGAGCAGATAGGACAGGTGCATGACATAGCAGATCTTTGGCAACCTCAAATGCCAGCAGACAATCCTCGTTCCATAAGAACTTGATTGATACTAAGGAGGTCTGTGAGTGGGGTGGAGAAATTGGGGCATAAACTTCGGTATTATCCTGTCATACCTAGGAAACCTCTCAGTTCACGTTTGGTGCAAGGCACAGGGAATTCAAGGATGGCTGAAATCTTTGCTTCAACAGGTTCAACCATTCCATGGCCTACCTGTTTACCTAAGTAAGTGACGACTCCTTTTGCAAATTCACATTGGGCAAGGATTAGTGTTAGTTGTAGAAGTGAGTTGCAGCACACATGATGGTCAAAATATATTGGTGGCCTGACTTGGCTTTGGGGCAATGGTCCAACACAGTCAACAATTAAGCGTTGGAACAGCTCACCCACAGCTGGAATAGGGCATAGAGGTGGAATTTTCTGATTGGGTTGATCTGACATACGTTACATGATTTACAGAATGTGGCCACCGCTGACTTAGGCCAGAAAAAGTACCTTGTAATGCATTGGTAGGTTTTTGTTATCCATACATGACCAGACAAGACATTTTTATGGGCAAGTTTCAAGACTTGCTGTCGATAACTAGCAGGTAACTTCCTTCGCACTTCCTGCCAACCTAAATCCTCTTGCTGGGGCTTCCATCTATGCATTAACAACCTTCGTTCCCAGAAGTAAATGTAGTAGTAAAAGTTAGGGTCTGCTTTTTGGGCAGCAGATAAGTGCTCCCTACCTGCCTTCTGAGAGACTACAGCAAGGTCAGAGTCCAGAGTTAGAAAGTTCCACTACCTCCTCAAGTTTCTTTGACTGGGCACAAGTTACTGCACAGGCGGGAAATGCAGAGGGGAAATTTGTTGCCAAGTCAGGTTTGCATGCAATCAACCCCCTCAACAGGTACGTAACTGGGGTCAAAATAAACATACATAGATGAAACCAAATTAAACCCTAGAGCTTGTGATGATACAATGAGGTGTTAAGAGACAAAACTATCTGTCTTTGCAAAAAAACGAAGAGTATTTATATAATTTTTACCTCTTATACTCCACAATCTCCTTCTCTCCTGATGTCATTCACAACATCCGGCGCGTGATGTGGTCACATAGATATCAATACATATAGTTAAAAATCTTTGTTCATCTTAAATCTTTGTTTTGAATAATTTAAGCTATATTTGAGCTATATATTGTGAAAAATTAACCATATCTTTGCTAGTTACACAATCAATTTTGATTTGTATTTCCACATTACTAGCTGTGTGTCTATCATGTAGTCATTTTATTTCCTTCTTTCTTG
>JAUCMT010000051.1:1080418-1091236 GCA_032357475.1 Enteromius thamalakanensis
TGTTCAGTGCTTTGCTACAATCTGTATTGTTAAAAGCGCTATATAAATAAAAGTGACTTGACTTGACTTGACTAAGGGGTTATATTATTGGAATAAAACACTAATTACAATATCTTTGCAAAAGAAATATTCCCAACAGACATTTTGCTGACTTGCTAAAGTTGCTCTAAGTAAAAATGATTAACTAAATAATTATTAACTTTTTTTTTCATTTTAATCCTAAAGCAACCTATTTTTTAAATATGAGCTAATAAATGACACTTAATAACACTTCTTCGCTTGGTGAGGACGTAAAAGGCGGAGCCCAATAATTGATTGGAACCGGAAATGCCTTAGTTACCTAGACTCGGGTAAGCAGGAAACAGTTTAAATAACATTAAAATATGAACTGTGCAAGTAAATTTACAATGCTCCTAATAATGCTCATTTTAAGTTAGTTTGTCCTGTTCTGAATTTAGCTGGCACCGAGATGCACCTGAACATCACAGCCTTTTCAAAGAAGACAAGTGCAGCTTCAAAAAACCCTTAAAACGATAGGACTTCACACAAAACAAAAGACACTGACATCAAAAGAGACCGGTGCCTGTCTAAGGTTCTCAAAGCGCACGATTCCAGCCTCTATCCTTGATAAAAGCACTTGTTTGACACACTGAGCCTAGGGTTTATCTGGAGTGGATGTGCTTCGATAGGCCGCTCTGTCTGGACCATTGTGACACGGTAATCAGTGTGAAAATTAATGAGGGCTGAACTTCTCATCACAATCTTCTTTATATTCATACACAGAGCCGTAGCTGGTGGGAATGATTCTGTGGACCACAAACCTTCATACATTACATCATGCTTACGTCGTAATATTCCCGTTGATATTATAGGCCTACATGTAGCGCATTATATAATGTTTCTTTCATATGAAAAGCACATTCAAATGCAATGTGTATTTTTTTTGTCTGCTCTTTATTAGTTCCCAGTCATACGATGTCAGATATTTTGATGATGCCATTAAGTTTATTATATATTTATACAATATAAATTCATATTTGGAAAGCATAGGCTGTATCCGAAATCGCCCCCTATACCCTCAAATATGGGACTATATGGGACAGCCATTTAAAGTAGTGTCCGAAACCATAGTGGACGTTCTCGAGTGCACTCATTTAGTCCCACAATGCACCGCAAACACGAGTGTGCGAGCCGAACGAATTCCCGCGTTTTGCCAAAAGATGCCAGAAGCGGCAGTACTTCCGGTGCACTCCTCAGAGTACGAATTCACTCGTTTTCACTCACTCGTTTTCACTCACTCAATACATACAGATTTTTTTCTTTTTCTTAATCATTAACTTGTCAACACGTAAGGTGCTTTTTTAATAATAATAATACTATATTTGATAATAATTTATTAATGGGCATAAATGTTATTAAAACTATATTAAACATTCACATAGATTCATTTAAAACATATTTTAAACTTTTTTATTTGTGTGTGTGTGTGTCGTACCACATTCGGTATATATCTGTCTATAGACATATGTATGCATAAAATATATCTACAAACGTTTTTAACATGTCAGATCTCTGTATTGGAATTCATATGATTGCTGTTTTAAATGGATATGGTATTTGCATACGCAGCTCGTGTTTTGGAGCTGTCCAGTGCTGCGGTGCTGAAACCGCCTCATGACGCACACAGTTACGCCAACTATTTAACTATTTCTGACCAGCTGTTCCATTATTTATTTAGTCCAACTTCGGGTATACCTGCTAGTTTAAGGGTAATAAGTCCAATGGGACATTGATTTAAACAGATTAATATATACAACGAGGTTATAAAATCTAACTCAATTCTAGAAGGGCTCGGCTTTCGCGCACATTAGTACAGAATGAATTACTACCATGCATGTATTCTCTCAGATGTCATGTTTTCAACAAGAGCTTCAAATCCTGTTCAAATTTCTAAGTGTAAAAATGCTCGTCGGCTATTTATAGAGAAACATTCTCCTCCTCTTCCATGCGCAATTCACCCCGCCCGACTCCCCCGGGACCCGAGCATCCTACCCCAGGTAGAAATTGACGTCAGAGCTGTTCGTAGTTTGACGTGTAAACATCCCTTCCCCTTTCACGACTCTCTCATTGGTGGTTCTCCATGCGCGTTCAATTACTCGCTCACACTGCATCAGAATTAACAGGAGAATATAGCGTTTACCAAGGAAGCCGAGCCGACGGGTCGTGTTTACATATAGGCTACTGTATTTATAGATTAACTTATTTCTATTTAACTGTTTTGTATCCATCGTGATCATCCAGATCATTTTAAGTGGTTGTGATTGAATTGAAATGGAAGAAAGATGTCGTCCAATGTTGCTGTGCAGTGTTCTTGCTCTGTTCTGTGCGCTGGTTTCCTCGGCTGTGGACAGACAGTATCTGAACGAATGGGCGGTGGAGATTCCAGGAGGATACGACAATGCCCAATCCATCGCCGACGAGCTCGGATACAAATTAGTCCGACAGGTAACTCACACTGTGTTTTTCCTTCATATAGTAGGATAACCACTTGTCTCACACACATCTGGCTCCGCTTTGCATCCGTGTTGTATGATACTGCATGCTGGGGTGGTTGTGTAATGCGTTTATTCATAGCAACACTGTTGCTTTGCCAGATCGTGGAAGAACGCGTTTAATCAGTTGCCTTTAATATTTGCTTAGCATGTGATGCTTTAATGTTTTTTGCACTTATTTTTTTTTCATATATCTGTTAGATCTGAATCCACCTTTTTCTTTATAAACTCCTTATAGCAGTTCAGTAAATGTAACTGTAAATAAAAAGTGCAAGTTTTGCTTGCTAATCCGATGTGTCAACTTTATGAGTAAACACTCACCTGTTGTGCCATATAGTTCTTTTATAAGAATGTTTTATCTCATTGAATGGAAAATTAAGGAAAAGCAACTGTAGGTTAGCTGAAAGACCTATTAATTCTGTTAAAAATATTTTTTTTTTGTGAAGGAGCTCCAGGCCGACTAGACCAGACAGATGGGAACTGCGTCATTATGACCAGGCTTAATTTAGCTCTAGATATGAACCGAACTCCTCAGTCAGTTATCTCTCTCTCATTTGTCTGCAGATTGGGGCGCTGGAAAACCATTATTTACTCAAGCGGTACAGTCACCCTAGCAGGACCAAAAGAACAGCGGATCATATCACCAAACGTCTGTCGGAAGATGATAGGGTATGAGATTTTTCATAACCCATTCTTTCTGTGTACAGTATGTAATAATGTGCATTTATTAAAAAAAACACCACTGAGATATTCAAATCAAGAAGGTATAGGGTTATGTCATGTACTTTTAAACTTTTAATAACATTATGTTTCTAAAATAATGAACCATTCTTAGCATATCTAATAGGTGGGAAATGTTGTGATTCTGTGGCTACTTCTGTAGGTCTCTTGGGCTGAACAGCAGTATGAGAAACGGAGGGCCAAACGTGCCCCGCTGGGGACCGAATGTAAGGACTGCTCGGTGGACAAACTCTTCGATGACCCTATGTGGAACCAACAGTGGTATCTGGTAAGTCTCAACAACTTTTCTTGGTCAAAAGTGGGATTCGAATTTCTTTGAATATTCCGGAAAAATGTTTCACCATTCATTTGTTTTTTAGTAAGTCCTAAACCATAAACCAACCGAGAGATAAATTATTTGAGAGTCAAAAGGCAAATGAAAGACATGTAGCCAAAGGTTGTGGGATGTTCGCAAATTGCTAGGATTAAGTAGTATGTTCATGTAAAACCTACTAACTCCAAAATTCAAGTTATTTACAATTTAAAATGATATGTTTATGACATGTTCTAAAATTGGCTTAAAATATTGAACATATCCTTTAATTTGATGGAGCGATAGCCTAAAAAAAATCAGAGTCTGTGACCTATGTTTACTATGCAGTTTTTATGAAATTATTCAAATCTGTACACTAGACTTTTAGCAACTAGCAACAACTTGTTCAGACTGTAAATCTGGGCAAAAGTCATTGCAAAAGTTGTTCATTTGTTTACTTGTATAAAAGATCATTGCTTAAAATAGTGATCTCAGTATGCTGGCCTTAAAAATTTCATATAGACAAAATCCATCTTCAGCAGCTTTGTTAGATTTTCCTGTAAGTGTTGTAAAAGCCATTGCAACAATCCTCTCTGGGCTGATGTATTACATTTCCTGTCTCTAGCCCTTCGTTACTGGGTCAGTTGTCCCTGTGGAGCCTATTGTTTTTAAGCTTTCAGAGCTCATGGTATGGCTAAACAAAAATGAGATTGTAAAAGAGAACCCTTCTTAATCCCAAACAACAGAAGAGCCAATCACACATTAGTACCAATTTACTGAAACACAATGGATTGATGGGTTTATCTTATGGAAGCCAAGCTCTTAATGCCAGAGAACGGCTTCTGTACAGTCACAGATGGGAAGGGTTCAGCTGCCTCTAATATGGATCACAGCTCATGGTTTATAAGTCACTCTAATCAAATTGAAAACTTCCATTTGCATTTCCGACTGAGGGATTAATTTTTTGGACAAACGATTTATTCTAAAATGCAATTTAGCGGTGGCATGAACCGGCAGTGACCTTTTGATCTTTTTGCTTCAACAAGTGCGCTGTTTCTAAACCTCTTTGGAGCGTGTTTGTGTGAGCACCACCACTTCTTAACCTAATTGCTCATAGAGTTCCTGCCCGGTTTTATTTTAAACTCTGTCTGTGTCTGAATTTAGCTTATTAGATGATGTCAGCAACTCTAACTACTAACATAAAAGTGAATATTGGCTAAAATTAAATGTATTGCATTTTAATGAAAAAAAGAGACATTTTTGAAGACAAATCTGCCAGATCAGAGCTTGGTATGTGCTGGAATAAGTAGAATCTACACCTGTTTTTGATTTTTATTAAATTATGATTAAATGCATAATTATGCGCAATCCATAATCTGGAGGAGCGTTCAACCAATCAGATAAGCTGCTGTTAAAATTGGTTGGAAATGGAAATTGTACCAAAAGAAGTGACCTTTCACTACCATGAAGCATTGACAAAGTTGCTTATGTACACACAAATACACATTCTTTCAGAAATACATTTATATAATACATAATAAATATTTTTATCATTTAATAATTCTACAAATGTTTTTACATTTGACTGTAATTATTGTTAATATTTATGTCATATTTTGATCCATCTTATAGTTGGTTGTTGTGTCTTATAACTCTTTATTGCAACAGTTCTTTTTAAATAAACAGAAAAACGACTTCATCCAAGGCCGCGGAAAAAGTGGGCGGTCTCTGTCGCACATTATTGTCAATATGAGTGATGAGGCAGTGAATGCAGGTGGTTAAAAAGGGAAAGAAATAATGACGATCAGTCTTGTGAGATGAAAGGGTAGATAAAAAGGATATGGATTTATAGAAGAGAAAGAAGGCTCAGTGAATGGATTACATTTCACCAGAGAGGACTGCTGATAATTCAATTAAAGAGATGACTCATACGCTTTCATTCTTTGGAGAACGCTGTGTGCTTTTATTCATATTTTATCTGTGTGATACTGGATGCATTGAACACTTTTCGATGTATCACTGTGTTTGACTCTACCTCTTTAGAAGCAATGATCACGTTAGAAAGTTTATGCGGTTGCCGATATCTGAGATGCCCAGTAAACTTCTTGATTCACTTAGAGGTGTTATGAAGGTGGTAGATCAGTGATGTGTACATCAGCTGTGGGCTTTCCAACCCTCTTGAGGTTATGCTGGTCGTGATTGTGCTATGTGGCAGAGTCGTCATGTGCGGTGGGTCGATTCTTTTCCTCCCCCTCCCCCTCCAGTCTTTCTGGAGTCAGACCTCAGCTATGAGTCATGCTTCATGGTAATGTTACTGCAGCGCCTATGCTTAATTTGTGAGCAGATCTCTTTCTTCTTTTTTTCGTCCCTTTTTCTACCGCTGTTATGGCCCAGGCAGCTTTGTTACAGGGCTAAATAGGCTATATAATTATATATACATTAGAGGTGTTTTGCATGTAAACAACGTCTTAAATAATATGAATAGGTATTTTTGATGAACATATTTTGTACTTATTTAATGTCCACTTATTTCTTATCTTTTTGAAACACTTTTAATTGCTTATTCCAGCCTTAAACGTAGCAGGGTAAAAACAGTCTCCAGGTTTCATAGGACGAGCGAATACGCCCCTTCGCTAAATGACTAGGTGTTTTAAATCTGTGTTGTAAACAAACTGATATAATGATTGTCATGATTGAAGCTTAAAGATTCAGTGACTTATTTAGTGTATTATTGTTTTGTCTTTTCTTTCTTTAATTTAATGAGTAAGTTATGAAAGCCAATTTACTTGATTTACATAAAAAAATTATTGATATTAATCAGAATGTGGAACGTACCTGTATGTGCTACAAAGTTAAATCATAGCAAGTTATAAAAAAAACAATTATGACATAATTATAACTTTTATCTTTGGACTAAAGTGTCATAATTTTGACTTGATATATAATTATTTGATGTAAGATAATTCTGACATTTGATCTCATTTGATTTTTTTTTTTACTTTTTATAATTTTTTTATAATTTAATTTGATCTCATACGTTTTCATACAGTTCTAAAATTCAATAATAATAAATAATTATAAGCCTTTTAATTTTATCATGACTTAATGCATTGGTAAATCTGTTTCTTATGTTTTATGTTATAATTTAGATATTTTTTAAATTCCGGAACATTTCATAATATTGTTTTGTTTCATAAGTATGACTTATGCATCATAATTATATATTTTTTATGTCATAAATAATTCACTGGTGATTTTTTGCTCATGTGGCAGAGATGGATTACCATACGAAGACAGTAAGAATAGGACAAAATCTACATGAATGATTCACAAATGATTACCAAAAAAGACACTTGCTTGTGACAACTTAATATACACCAAATTCAGCTAATCAATATGAGTCCTTTGATTCAGCACAATCAAAACATTTCCTAGTTATCCAATTAAAATAATTATACTAATTAGATGGAAAAGCCAAAACTCAGGCTAGCTGTGTTTTCTACACTAGCAACTCAACAGTGCCCATCAGCTGCTCTTTGATATTTAATTATCGGTCAACAAGAAGAAATCCACTCACGCTTTAGTCTGGACTGAAAATAGTCTCCACAAACCAAAAGGTCAGCATGGGTGATTACATCGCCGGCTTTCATTTTCAAGCAAACAGCTTTTGTTGGAAGGGTCAGTGGTTGAGTCATACAAAAAGGGCTTTTGTCTTCATGAAGAGGTTGAGAGTACCTGAGAGTCTTGAGCGGTACTTGTGAATATGACCCTGGATTACTCATATATTCACTTAAACTGTCTTTCCTCATCCTTTCAGCAAGACACCCGGACGTCATCATCCCTGCCCAAACTGGACCTCCACGTGATCCCGGTTTGGAAGAAGGGCATTACGGGGAAAGGAGTGGTCATCACCGTACTGGATGACGGCCTCGAGTGGAACCACACCGACATTTACCCTAACTATGTAAGTGTGTCGTCACTGGAAACGCCTATTTGACCACCATCCGCTGTTGTTTCCATGCCAACGCCGACCCCTCAACCGTGCCGAGGATTATGTATAGTGACACCTACCACGAATAGAGCAAAGCCATTTGATGAGCACCTCCAGTACAGAAGGTCATAAACAAACATTCCCACTCGCTCATTCAAAGCTATTAAAAAATTCACACAGTCTGAGCGTGTGGCATTTACATAAGACTGCAGTGAGCCCAGCATCCCTTTTTTTTAAATAGAGATGACTCATAAATCACAGGAACAAACATCTGTCTCATATTAGCATTTGACTACATTGTAGCATATGCCGTCGCTCTGCTGTTGGTTTGTGTACAAACACCAGTCTTACAACAACAACAACAAAAGCCTTATATGGAGGCTTGTAAAATATATATAATGTAAATATAATTAGGAAAAAAATTGAAAGTAACAAAAATGAAATAAAATGGCAGTAAACATAAAAATAACTAGCTTTCTTCATCATGCTTTCTATATTTTTTATTCTTTGTAAAAGGGAGTGCATTATGAAACTGCATTAAGAACCAGTGTTCTTTTTTATCATTGATATATTAGAAGTTATATAAAATATAAATATGGTTTATTTAACTATATTTAAGTATATTTAAATATAGTTTTAATAACAAAGTTATTTGCATTTAAAAGTGCTGGATGCCAAAAAATGCAGTAAAACTGTTAAATGGTTAACAGTAAATTCCTGTATAATATTCCTAATATGGAAAAAAATTTAATTTGCGTTCCCAGAATTCCCTAAATTTAATTTTAATAGTTTGAATTTGATGTTTTTTCTTTAAAATCATTATGTTTCTTATTAGTTTTTCTAATGTTATGTTTATTAGGGTTGTATGTTACATCTAATGTTGTTAAATTAATTTTTATTTAATTTTCCATAGTAAATTTGTTACTATTTAAAAGCTGCTTGTTATGGGCTTTGGTTCATCACATGACTTTCTTGTATAATAACGTTATATCAGTTAATAAAAGTACAGTGTTTACTGTACAGTGTGTCCTGTTTAACTTTAATTCAAAACCGAAAAACCTAAAACGTTGTTACCATATTTTTTACAGTAAAATTCCAGCTTCCACAGCTGCCAGTTTTTTACCGTAAATTTTACAAAAAACGACACAAGGTGTGACTGCATGTGAAAAAGTATAGCAGTGAAAAGTAAAATTCTGGAACGATGTGTGATTTGTTAACAAGACATTTTATGATCGTTTATCGCATTATTATTTATTTTGTTTATGCTAGAAAATGTGTTTTCACAATCCTTATTTATTCTTTCTCCTCACTGTATAGGATCCCGCTGCTAGCTATGATTTCAACGACAACGATCCGGATCCCTTTCCCAGATACGACTCCACCAATGAGAACAAGTGAGTGAATGAATCTCTATACTCTTTACTATTTCTCTAGATGAATGGACAGAATACACTGATTCACAGATTTTTCAAAGCCTTTAGCCTTTCAAGTATGTTCAGCACCACATACAGCGATAAGGAAACTTATGACTGAGTGGAGACGGTTTCAAGCCTCAGACTGGCATACTTCTTTTCTGCCCTCTTTAAAGAGATTAGCAGATTTATTTAACATCATACTAAATCTGTTCAGAGAGAATTAGACCTGCCGCTTAGAGTCTGCTGTTGCTTTCCATCTTTAAGCTGCTATGAAAGGAGAGCTGACAGTGTCAGTAGGTCTGATCTGAGAAGGTCTGTTCTCCATCAGGGAACGAGTGTAATCCATTTCAGTGATACACACATCACTCGTGCTGTCTTACATAAGAGGATCAGAACCCGTCCACATCCATGTGCTCCAAAATAAAAAGATATCAAATTAGCACCGTATCTGTCTATAAACATTCAAGTGGTTACAAATGTAATCACAATGCCCACATATATAGTCAGTTTTTTAATTTTTATTATTTTTATTTTATTATATAATTATTGAATTAATCAGATTAATCCAAATTTAAAATATTGTGCTAAAGGAAAGCATAAAATAGACATTACAAAAATAGTAGTCCGTTAATGATTACAAATTACATGATGATGCAATTGTCCTGACATATTTTAGGAAATATATTCAGACTACTTTTGGATTACTTACGCATTAAACATTACGTTACACTGGGGTTTCTCAAATCGGGGTTTGTGTAGGAACAGCAGGGAGTATGTCAATGAAAAGCAAATAATTAATTAAATCTATCTAAAAATAATAAAAAATATTAGTAAATATTATATGTTCCAATTCAAATTAATTAATCTCAAACTGCAGTTGAGTTATTCTGACTATGTTAAAAAATAACAAAACAAAAAAAAACAGCTAACTAACACAATAAACCATAATGCATGATAACATAATAAAAAACACACACATATATATATATATATATATGCAGTGGTTTTTGGCTGTAGATTGTAATCTTTGACATTTGCATTGTTGTTTAGAATAGAAGTACACGTTTGTATACAGATCAGGGAGCATACATAATCGCATTACTTCATCTTTTCTTATTAAATAATTAAATTAACACATTAAATTGACAGTCCATGTGAAAACGAAGCTTTGCAACAGAAAAATAAGTGGTCTTAGAAATAGAAACAGTCATTATTCTTTCTTCAAGTGATTGTGTCTCTCAGGCTATGCCAGTGAATGACTCAGCTATAGTGCTTCTGTACACACACACACACACACATACAAAAACAAACACTCATAATTATGCACACACACTCTCATGAATAGACACACGCAAGCTCACTTATCCTCTCTCCTGCTCATGTTAGTGTATTCTTTCGTCAGCTGTGCTCAAGGTGGTTTGCTGTGGTTTTTTGTACAGTGTAAAATTCAACAACAGATGATGGTTATTATGAAAGGGAGAAACAAATAATCATTAACAGCTTTCAAGATCAACTATAATCAGTTTTAGCAAATGACTCCATGCTAAATGTAATGTTATTGTAAAACTGTAATTCATTGTTTGTCTAATCTTTGACAACAGGCACTGTGTACAATTTTCCTATTTATTTATTTATTTATTTATTTATTTTTACAGTTATTAGTGCTGAATAAGAAAACTAGCATCATTATTACTACTGCTTAAATGTAGGTTGAGAGATATGAACAAACACCAACTGAATTATGGCTTCTTAGATATGTTACTTTTTTATTAGAGATTGCACTTGATTGATTTTCTCTTAGATGACAAGTAAAATGATAAAGAAACA